>WYDF02293327.1:0-16110 GCA_009867245.2 Adranes taylori | reverse complement strand
AAAATCGTTTCCAATATTTTATGTTTATTTGTATATCATAATAATTTGTTATAAAAAATAATAAAGTTAAATACTATACTCACCAAACATTCAAGTCATCAACTTAAATGTCTTCGACCACCATTAGATCTTATATTTACATGCGTGGCCATATATATATATATATATATATATATATATATATAAATCCAAGTTGATTGTTTAAAAATTACAAGACCATTCAACATATATGCGTACAAGGCATAAACATAAACACACTTGCACTCAAGTCACGGAGACATTTTTACATAAATATGACATGAAGGATTGTTGGTATATTATACATTGTAGGAGGTCCCTTTTTAGTCAAACTAATGCTTTATACAGTTTGATTGGATTGAAATAGATGTTGGCATATATTAAACTGTAAATTATGTAAAGCTCTATAACTAACTTTATTCATAACTAATTATCACATCAAAAGTATTTGTAATTACAGTGATTTATGAGAGAGAAGGTAATTAAAGTTACCAGAATGTGTGTTGAAAAAAGAAGGTTGTGCGGGTGTGTGCAATCATGATGCATTTTGTATAATCCATAAAGCCGGAGATACACATGCGTGTAACTTGTACAATAGTATACCAGCTCCTTGCACATGCCTCCTTGCTATTATCACGTGAATCTGTTAAATGACATGCCTTTAGCTGGCAAGAAAGTAAATTGCACAAACTTTTTGGTATGGAATGTGCAATGTGGATGGTGGGGAAGCAGCAAACCGCAAACCAGAAGGAGAACGCACACGACAAGTACGAGCATGCTACTAGGCAGTACCTGGCAAGTTGTCTCCGATTGTAGGAAATTAAGGTGAATTGGTATGTATGAGGCTGCTAGTGACTTTTGCAGAACGGTTTTAAAAACAAGCATGTGTAAGCCTCTCTATAGACATGTGTAAGCCTCTCTATAGACTGCTTGATTGGTATAGTTGAAACGTGCCGTATTCGTATGTATGTTGCTTTAAACGCATTCTATGCCTATCATATCACCACAAACAATTAAATCGCCTTCTTTTTTGATTAAAAGCGACGTGGCTTGTTAGTCCTGGCTCATTTGGTGTACGCCATTCACTCGATTTAAGCCTGGATTACGTGTCGTACCCATAAATGCACGTCTCCTCTCTAGTAATGCTGCGTTTGATGAATGTTGAGTTGGATTCAGCCATGTAAATCATGTCTTTCGCAACGTCAGCGCGGTTCCATTTTTTTGCATGAAATTCAGGTTTTTCGGCACCAGATTTGCAGCGACTCGTCTGAAGCCCAAATAATTAACTAATTTGTGGTCTTCGCGGCCATCATTTTTTTATGTCAACGGCCTGTCACTTAGTTCGTCATCCTCGACGGACTCCTGACCACTTCTCCAATATTTCCAAGATCGTTTCACCTCCAATTTTTCCATCCAATTTTTCAGCTCGAAAAAAATCGAAAACACGCACACATGCAGATATAATCTTTACAAATGTCAAGCTATGATGCTAAAATTTGGTGGTAATATCAATAACAGATGTGGCAACCAAACAAAAAAATAAAAACTCAAATTGGATGACCACCTGAGAGCACCACACGGTGGTCTTTCCAGAAACTTTTTGATCAAGATGATATGCCTTCTCCAGAGAATCGAACCGTCGTTTTTCTGATTCTAATGACGTCTGACATGCAAAAACAGGGTTTTCAATTTCCCGGTAAAGATATTTCAGTTAGAATATTTTAGAATTCTTTAGTTAAAGATAATGTAAGGACATAATGACAGAAGGCGTGTGGTACCTTCATCTAGTTTTATATGAGTTCTTATTGTTGTAAATATAAAAAGACTGTGTAACTATAAATCCTTTTATATTTACTATTCTCAATGCAATGTGTGTAAGAAACGCAAAGAAATATTTTTGGCAAACACACAAGACACCTATTATGTCGGCTTTAAGTTCGTAAAAATATTTATGAGTCGCGGTACAACTTACGAAGATAAATTACTGTGCTCTTGTATTTGCGCATTTTTCTCCAATTCACTTAAATTCGATATGTGCTTGTTCTATACGAGGTAAAGTAAACTATCAGGTGGGCTATTTGAAGAATCGTTTTCTCATCTGTGGTGTCATGAACCTATATTCATCAATCCTATATGTGAACTACGTCTCATTCTTTTCTTTTTGTTCCGTTTACATTAAATTACATAAATTTAATAATAAAATAATTTGTATAAATTTGAGAATAAGACGACTTCATTAGAAATAAAGATAACCATTTGTAAAATTTTACGAAACACGTAAATTTTACTGATTGCAGTAAAACGATGTTTTATTGATGTGTTGTAAGACTGCGAATTTATTGATGAGCACTTAGGAAATGTTGAGCAGCAATTTTTGTTGAAGAAAGTACACTCAGGCGAAAAAAAATTTCTTGTCACCTGCACCTTGTTTACTTGACAAAGGAACACGACCTTATTAACCCCATAAAAGAGCTATTGACGATCCCACTGATGACCTGATGTTTGTCTCAGCAGATCGTGAACTTATCAGACGTCTGTTATCTATTATCACACGATTATCTACTGTACTTCTAACCCTTATAAATCCATTTTGGGTTCTCGATTATACATTTATCTCATTTAAAAATCTTGTAATCCTTTTATTCATTACCCTTTCAAATACTCTGTATAATTCATTCATTATAATGATCCCTCTGTAACTGCTCATGTCACCTCTCTTAAATATTGAAATTATATCTCCCTTTGCCTTTATCAAAAATCCTCTCCTTTCTTTTCAGAATTTTCTTGAACCCTCTTACTAACACCTCCATACCATGCTTATTTAGACAATTCTACACTTCTTTAGGAATTTCATCTGATCCAACTACACATCCTTTTATCATTCTTTTAATCTTCTTCATAACTTCCTCTTCATTTATGTCTTCCTCAATCTCATTCTCATCCGCTTCATATTCATCCACATCTATTCCATGCTCTCTCCATCCTCTTTCATTCTCCGTGGTTGCCCCATCAATTTCCAATCTACATTTATTGCATCCATACATTCCTCCCAATAAGCTTTAATAGCTCAATTCATTCTTAAATACATTCTGAAATTCATTCTAAAATACCTCCACACGTCCATTTCAGAACTAAGCTCTTTAATCCTTTATTTATCTTCCTCTTCTCCCTCCCTTAGACACTCATCCATTTCTTCCTTTACTTTAATTGTTGCTTCTATGCACTCCCTCCACACTCCTATTCTTAATCTGGCTATCCTTCAAACTTCTCTTGTTTTTTAAACTTCTCTCGCTCTCCTTATTTTTATTGTTTTTCCTTTCTATCAAATTTCTCCTAATTCCCAGCACCATTTCATTTACGCATTTCATCTTATCTCACTCGTCTTTTTTCAATCTCTCTTTAAATTTAATTCATTCCTTGTCGTTCCATTCGTTATCATTTTTACAATCAGTTATATTTTATTCTGAGCAATGATACTTTTCCATTTGGTCTTCCATTCCAAATCTAATGGAAAGTGGTCAGATTCACACATATCCCCACTTCTCATTTTAATCATATCCTCTGCCGCTCTTGCATTCATCAAAGGATAATCACGGACGGAGGAATCACAAACCTTCCTTCGTGTCCTCTAAATGTTTTTTCACCCACACTATCTTTATTTGTGCATCCATTGCCTACTAATAATCTGTCTTTTTCCACCCAATCTACAAATCTCTTCTATTTTGCATTAATAATTTTATTCTATGACTTTCTCTCTTCATACTTTTCATATTTAGTTATTTAATCCGTCCTCTTGTACCATGTGGTGTCGAGATTTTCAAGAGCGTTGCTCAACGTGTTCTGTTGTGTACCATCTCCTTTACTCTACTTCAAATTTTTTCCTCTAGCTGCCGCTCTAACATCCTCCTCTCATGTCCTCCTGGGTCTTCCACGCGGCCTTGCATCTTGCATTCGTGCTTCGAAAACCTGTTTACTTCCAACTTCTCTAACATTGGCGGTACATCAAAACTAGCTCTTATGGTTTGATTTTGAATTTTGTCCATTCTCGTTTTGGCTTCAATATTTCGGAGAAATTTAGATTCCGATGCCTGCAGCTTGCTCCAATACTTTCTGGTCAATGTTCGGGTTCCGCAAATATAGAGCAAGGTAGGGAGATACACCACCTTATATACTAGAAGTAACGTGATCTTATATATGGAGGGTTATTGAGGAAAACTTTCCTTCATTTCATTGAAAAGTTGTCCAGCAGCCTGGTACCGTGGTGTAATCTCGTCATCCCTTCTTCCGTTCTTTTGCAATGTGTCTCCCAGGTACTGGAAATCGATGACCTGCTTCAGTTGGGTCCGGTCACTTAATTTGATCTGTTGTGACGTAGCCTGACGTAACATCATCATGGTCTAGGTCTTTCTGGCGTTGATCTTCATAACCCTCTTTCCCAAATCCTTCTCCTAAATCAGAAAATTCTTCTGTAGGTTTCTTCGTGGCTCCCCTAACAGTAGTACATAATCATCACAGGCATAATGGGTGATATACCTGGTCTTAAGCATTGGTCGCCGAGTTTAAATTTCTGTACCTGCTCAATGCATGATTTTATTACAGCATCCTTGAGGGTAATAAAGAGGAGCGAGCTTAAGATGCATCCTTGCTTGAGTGTAGCTGTTTCTCTCGAACTGTTGAGATTCTACATTGCAAGTACGCACATAGTTCATACACCGCATGTAATTGTTCCAGATTGCTATCATTAGTTGATCATTAACACGTATTTGCTTCAACAATCCCCATATTTCTCTCCTTGTGAGGGTTGCGAATGCCTTTTCGATGTCAATGAAAGCTAGATGTAATTCTCTTCCATACCTCATCAATATCTCAATAATTTGCTGATGGTAAATATAAGGTCTTGCTTTCTTCTCCGCGATCGAAACCCACAATGCTTCACAACTTGTTTACGTCTGACTTCCAGGATCCTTGTATACACTTTCCCCGGTACCATGAGGAGAGTAATATTCCACGATGGTTTGTGCACTCTCTGTTGTCACCTTTTTTAAAAATCCCCTTTATTCCCACTTTATTCCATCCACTTGAGCATCTCGGGTGCAATATGGTCATGTCCCGCAGCCTTATCCAGATTCATCATGTGCAGTGCTTGCTTCAGTTCCTCAGTGGATATTTCTCCATGTATCCAATCTGTCTCTTGGTAGTAGTGGTAGTGGTGTTCTCATTTCGTTTATGGCCCTCAGCTCCGTCATATTCCCCAAGTAGTTCCTGAAAGTATCCTTTCTAACGCTGCATGATATCATCTTCATTTCGAAGATGCCGTTTTTATCCTTTATGAACTTGAGGACACTGTTTCTCATACTTTCCTTTACAACCTAAAACCCCACTTCGCATTTCTCCTATCCTCGCGTTCCAATCTCCGAGAATCATCAGCCTATCAATTTATTCTCCTTCCAGTAACTTTGCACACATATAAATTATAGATTCATCAAAATCCCTATCTACATGGTATCTAAATGGTTTCAATAATAAATATAAATGATACATCAGTTATATAAAAAAAGATCTTCACAGATAAAGCAATCAAGAGAACAATTTTTATATGGTGGGTATACGCTTTGTCGTGTAAGACTCGTTGTTTACAATGTAGTAACTAAACGGCTGCCGAAAAGCATTTCAATTTCTTGGTAATAAATGCGAAACATACATACATACATTCGCAACAAATTGTAACATAAAAACTTGCTGGTCGAAAGAATCGTGATCAAAATGTCGATTTTATATATTCAATTTATAGATTTTGTATTTATTGTTTCAATTAAACCAAAAACCATGAAAATAAAAACACCATAAAATGCAAATAGCAGAAATTTTGGGTCGTCAAGATGTTTTCTTTCCGCAAATCGCCTTCTGATCTCAACGATAATGTGCGCCTCTGCAGGTGGTATAGTCCTTTTCACTTTAAACGTTTACTTACGGTATATATTATTTAAAACAGTAGCTAGTTTAAAAAAAACTATGAATCAAATAGGGAGGAGGGCGTGGATATAAAAAATGGGATGGAAATATCACCAAAAAATTATAATCATAAATAAATTATCTTTAACGGCTGGGATTTTTTCTCCTAGCCCCATTTTCGTTTTAGGGTAGAACTCCTACTAACGTTTCAATGGAAAAATAGAATGCGGTTACAAGCGACAAGTTGTTAGTTATTGCTGTGCCCGGGTCGAATTGTAGTCAAATGTGACCAGCGACACAATTCTATAAATTAGCAGTCTTTCCTTAGACCTATGTAAAGGCGATGAAACTTATGGCACTGTTCGTGTCAATCTTGACGTTATTCTATATAAGTCCAAGGAATGTCTTCGTCTCACATAAAATATATGGCGAGGATTTTAGAGAATGTGTCGTTCCATGCACCCCAAATACAATTTTCATTGATCCAGTTTGCAGGTCGAATTAACGTTTGATCACTTCGGATTTTGGAAAGGATCTTCAAACAAATCTATTGACTTACTACATTGTTTTATTTCCATATGTAATAAAAATTTTTAAATAAAGTTGTTAAGATATTAACGAGTCCTCGTTCTTGTTTAATTTTATGATAGATTTGCACGCTTGATACTTGTAAATGACTCAAGATGGCTGAATTTGGTGAAATTTCTTATTACCTAAGCAGCGTGGGTGTTAGTTGAACTAGTGGAAAAAAAAAGATGGTCGCAGTTTTACCGTACATCAGTTTCACAATTAAAATATAGAAATAACCATTTATCAAATCTAGATCCATCGGCCGATGCAGAAAGTAGTAGGGGAAAGCATACAGGTATCCAGGCGAGCTAGCTTGGAATAAAAACCACACAGGACTCACTGGAGTGAAGAGTTGGAAATTTTAAAGTGTAAGGTTCACCTTACCTGCCACTTAGCGTCTTGAAAATAAAATCATGAATTAAATTAAATTATAATTTTTTTCCGAATTTAATCATGAATAAATTGAATTATTAAAGAAATTAGATATTGGGAATAGTTGTGCTTAGTGTTTTGGTAATAATTAAATAGTTCTTTTGAGTTTGAATTCTTCGAATGAATTAAATTAAATCGATTAAGCAACGAGTTTATTTATTGAAATAAATTAAATTGAATTAATAAGGTAACTGTGCATAATTATAAATTAAGTTTGTGAGTTAGGATCAACAGAAACCGTAAGCAGATACCGTAACTCCTTTACGCTGGAATAATGAGTATCTAGTATGAAATATTGTATACAGACACAGAACTGCCTATGTATTTTTAAATTTTAATTACATATCCCAAAACACAAAAAATGAAATAAATTTAAATTCGTTGCTCAATTCAAGTCCAATGCAAATGTGTCTTCAAAAAGTTGTATGTTATTTTATATTTTCAATTTATGATAAAATTTTATTGCATTTGAACATCCAACTGTCAAATATATAATATTTTATTTAAAAATTTATCACATACTATGTTTTATTTTTAAATTAATAAAATTGTTCGTATTTATTATATATAATCTGTACTTTGTGTATAGCGCCTGCTCTAAGGGCGAGCAACTCGGACAATTGTCCGGAAAATTTGGGGACGGAATTTTGGCTGTAGGTGTGAGAAATATGTTGCAGCATTCGCTTTACAGCCAATAGTACAGTTTTCTCTGGTACTACGTTGTTATTAGACAGGAAAAATTCTGTATTCCAAATAAAGTTTCTATTTAAATAACTAATTATTACGTTATAGTTCAATCAGAAATTTAGGGTGCAAAAGTTTCGCCCTCGATGTAGTTAAAAGGTAACATAATTAACAATAAATAGATATCAATTAGAAACAGATTTAAAACTTCTGACGTTCAGGGCGAGAGGTAAAGGGATCGATACCCGGCACCTCCACCAAATTATCACGTCTAATTTTAAGGGGTAGTGACATGGGGGTATTTACTCAGATGAATAAGAGATACCTAGATTTATGGAAACTAATTTAAACTTATTGGGGATTAAATTAAAGAGAACATTTAAAGTAAATAAATTATAATTTACATAAAAAATAAAGATTTAACATGTTTGACTCAATTTGAGGTTGTAAGTTCATAATTGAAGTTAAATAAAGTTAATGAAGAATGTATGTAGTATTTTACCTTAACGCAGTAAATCAGAATTTTATGTAAGTAGGTTTTAATTTCGAAAATTGTGATGAAAAGGATATTATAAAAATTAGTCTACAAATTGAGGCAAGGTGGCCATGTGGTTCTAGCATAGGATTTTCCGTGTAATCAACACCTTTTCTTACTCCAAATATAGGCGTAAGGTCTCATTGTATCGAACTAAGAATCCAATACTCAAATGTTACGCTATGACGGCCTCGACAACCAATTCTTAAAATTTTCCTTTTCAACATTAATTCTATGTAAATTTTCATATATTAAGATTATATATGTTATGCATTTGGTCGAATTAACACATTAAGATGCACCATTAATGCATTTTAACATACATTCAAATACATTAATGGCTCATCTTAATTTGTTATACATTCTTCATTGAAATATCGTGTTAGAAACAACGTGGCCCATCTTTAGGATGGTCCGATGCTTCTCAGAAAAAAACTCCAATGCAAGTATTATACGAGGTGTACTTTGATTGTTAAAGTCCCTTGCTTCATTGAAAATATATTAATGGTTCATCTTAATTTGTTAATTCGTCCAAATGCATAACACTTAGCTGATACAATACATTACTCCATATGAGTATACAGCGAATAATTTAAAATATAACAACTTAATATATGCATACTTATATACAATCAACGTTGAAATGGAACATATAAAGAATTAGTAGTATCGGATTCGTAGTTCGATACAATAAAATGTTGCGCCTATATTTGGAATAAGAAAAGGTGTTGATAACAGCTAAAAACACATTAGAAACACGTTAGACTAATTCTTATAATGTCTTTTATATCACAATTTTCAAAATGATGTTATAAATACATACTTAATTAAAGTTATTTAAAACAACTTAATTTATAATTTAATCCTTTCTACCAGCACATAATTATAATAATAATACTTAAGTAAATAAGTAGAAAATATGACGTGAGTGAATCAATATGTGATGTTTTGTTCTTGCACTGACTCTACATATAATTTTAATTAGAACTTTGTAACAAAGTCCCTTTGTTATGAATAATTAAATAATTCGGTTATGAATAAATAATAGATTATTTTGGGACAGTCTATTAATAATAAGATTCCGCATAACGAGAAGTCTGTATGTATGTGATTATTGATGGGATCTTCTTCCGATGCTAAACTTTTTGGTAAACATGTTATAAATACTTGTTGAGATCAGTGAAATGTAATTTTTAAATATTTATTTTCCGTTTTTGTTAAATGATCCGTTGAATTTACGCAACATTTATTTCATTATATAAACGTATGTGTAACCGATATTATTAAATGCGTAATATAAAAACTTTATATTCATTATTATTATTTTATGACGTCGCTATGTTTTGACTGCTGGCACTGTTTACCGTTGATACGTTCACGTCACATAAATGAATAACGCGCGTATCGGAAAATTTTGTGCGACAGCACACAGAGATTAATTTTACGCGTGGGGATTTGTGCTATATATAGAGCATTTTCGACAGAATTTAAGTTAGTTTTCGAGTTGATTTCAAATTAATAAATCAGAATTTCGAAAAATACACCCGTCCGACCGTTAAAGCAGAGCCGGGTGCCAGCTAATCGTAAGTTAGGTAAGAAACACCGCCTAGCATATATTGTTTAGTATTTTACATGTTTGATTTTGATTTTGGTTTTTTTTTTAATTTATATATGTTTTGAATAGCTTCACTCCTTTCCGCTACCTGTCTCCTACGCACAAGAAACGTCGGCGGGCTTCGAGGTCTTACACCGCGATTCCTTGACATACCGTTTATTGGAGTGTATAATTGTAGTTTATGCCAAAATAGTGCACAAGTAACGTCGAGGAGCTTCGAGGCGTTGCTTCTGTGTTCAGATGTGGTATATGCTACAACTAGTCACCGGTCAACACCAGCGAACTTAGGGGTGTTGGTAAACTTCCTCACCGCCTGCCTAGAGTGTACAATTGTGGAGTATACCGGTATTGTGCACGGATAACATCGACGAGTTTCGAGGCGTTGTTTAAGCGTATATCTTAGGTTTACACTAGAATTAGACACCGGTCAACGCCACTTAGAAGTGTTAATAAAAATTCCTTACCCTTTTAATTAAAGTGTATAGCTGTGGTTTGTATCAGTGTTGTACATAGGCATCGTCATCGGACTTCGAGACGTTGCTGTTGTACTCAGCTTTGGTACAGACTAGAGCTAGTCACCCGACAAGACCATCGTATTTCGGGGTATTGTGAAATTTCCTTTTAACCCTTCACTAGACTGTGTGGTTTGGCTTGTGTCGGTGTCAGACACTGTAGCGTCAACGTACTTCGGGGCGCTGCATTTGTGTTTGGCTCTGGTTCATGCTACGCGACCTGCTGAGAACAGTAATATCAACGAACTTCGGGGTGTTACAGCAGTAATTTTCAAAATCTGCTACTGTATCCACCGCCTGCACCAGAATATTTACATTTAGCTATCCCGCATTTGCGGATCGTTTATCCGCAAATTTGCTTTACAT
Source organism: Adranes taylori (assembly GCA_009867245.2). Lineage (NCBI taxonomy): Eukaryota > Metazoa > Arthropoda > Insecta > Coleoptera > Staphylinidae > Adranes > Adranes taylori. The sequence continues at coordinate 5,426 of WYDF02293327.1, read as the reverse complement.
GTACAGCCGTAATTTAAATATCTAATAATGCTACACCGCTTATGTTCTATGCGCCGTTGTTTTTTTGTTTATTTAATATATTAATTATTGTTGTAATATTAGTTATTCCGCCGTTTGATTAATTTGCTGTACTTATTATTATTATTATTATTATTATTGTGGCATTGATTTAGTTTGATATTTACAATTGGACATATATTCTTTTGATTATTTTTGACATTGTTTTTTAATATATTTCTTTTCCTGTTTGTATAAAGAATAACAGATGATTTGTTAAAACATTAATGGTGTTTTACTGATTATTAAATAAGTTTATTGCAGCTACTAGCAAGATCTAGGACACCTGGTTTACTTGCCAACTGCAACTAACTAAACCCTCAGAGAGCTTCTGAGGAGTGGAAGAACAGCAACATCTGTTCAGAAGTGAGGTATCACTTTAAACTGACCTGGGGCCCTAGGACGTTTTCCGAAGGTCATTCAGACTTGAAGTATTTGCGCCATTTGTGACAGTCGCTTGGCTCACCATTAGCAGCGTCGCATGTGGGAGTTCCGTTAGCGTATTAAATAGATTACGAGAGGTTGTCATATAGATTTGGCGACCGCCCAGAGGCATCGGCGCTCCGCTGTCAAGCTAGCGCCAGGTATTCTCGTTCTTGTTGGGCAACAGTAATAAACTTAATACTAATGAATGAAACAGCATTAAAGTTTTAACAAAACCGTCTATTATTCTTCAAAGACTGAACAAACATAGAAAGAAATATATATTCTTAATTAAATATCAATAGTAATCGAATGTAATGACGGTTAGCAAATAAAGAGTAGCAATTCTACTATTAACAAAACTATATAAAAGCGGTGTATGATAATAACAGCAGTGCATGAATAACAATATCAACGTGCAATGAGAAACTAATAAAACACCAATTATACGGAAAGTATGTAAAACAATTAATTTTATGACAGAAGGGTAAGGGATAATCTGGCTATTCTGGCACAAACGGTGGGTACGTTATTCTCTACGATTATGCGTAATTGCTACGAACGCATGAGCGGCTAAAATGAGTTACGATTATGCGTACTTGTGATCTTATACGCCCTGATAGTGATAGTATAAAGGAAATACTGCAAGCGATCAGAGCTCTACGATTATGCGTAGCTGCCACGAGAGCTTAAGTGGATAAGATGAGTTACGGGTATGAGCACATGTTACCTTAGACACTCCAGTGGTGTTGGAGATAGGTTGAAGGTGCGGTATGAAGCACAAAACTATTCAACATACATGCAATTCAATCAAAACAGCGTTTGCTGTATAAAATCAACGACAGCGTGCTAACAACAGCATTACACATCCGTGTATAACACAGCCAACACCAGTATATTACGTATGAACGCTTCTACTCCGCTATCCCTACTTTTCAAATATATTCAGCATAAACAATAAACAGTTATACGTCACACAATCATAGCACGTATACACATACATGCATCCACATACATGCTCATTGCGCTGCATATAAACAGTTCACCTACGTAAATAGATCGGCGCTTAAATTCTATCTCTTTTTAATAAACACTTTTACATAAAGCAGTAATAGCGACGTAGAAACTACGTTTTAAATTAATAAGTAAAAATGTATTATCTTTCAATAAGAAAATACATTTTTTAATTGTCAGCGATAAGAAATTAAATATTTGTTTACTTATTCAATCTTCATAAATACGGATTGATTAATAACAAATAACTGTTATTTATTTACATACGCTATTTATCATGAATATATTCATTTATTTGAAGTGGTATCTGGTAAATATATATTGGGTTTCCAAATATCATTCATTCAATTAATATATTTCGGGTAGTTAATTTGTTTAGGGTAACATTCTATGTTACAGCCAAGTAAACTTTTTATAAATCCATGCCACACCGGAAATGTCGCTTTAAAGACTTGCGACGATGCAGGCCTAAGCTGGGCCCGTAGATTATAGAATGGTAACGACCGTGATCTAAATACCTGCACTCGAATTCTAAGAAATATTACGTTTTTTTCAAATATAATACAAGTTTATTACTTTTGTATTTAGTAGAAAATATAATTTATAGACTACCTGCTTGCATCCGATTATATTTAATTCAACACTTTATTTTTCTGTTACGTAGTAATATTATAACGAGGCAAAATGTTTTCGTTCCTATTTAGTTTGATGTTAGAAAGATTGATCATTTGATATTTTTTTTAAGTAAATAAGTCAAGATGACTAGATTATGTAAAATGTTCAGCAATTTAAGCTGTTTGTTTGATAGACGAGATAAGTTGAAAAAGGCGACTACTGGGAAGCTTACCATAGAGGAGTTTTAGGATCGAAATGCAGAAATAATTATTGATTGTAGATTGTACCCGATGATATGTAATTAAATCTTAAATAAGCTGTTTTACATAGGAATCATGTAACAAGTAGAGTGGAGAAACTGGTGTGGCACTCGTTACATTAGGTGAATGATCCATCTGATTCCTAGGAAATCAATATAGATGATAGCATATCGTGTGGGGATTTAGTGTTATGTGTGTAGACATTCGCGTTGATTGAATATGACAGTAGAGGGGGTAGAGAAATGAATTAAAGTCGCACAGAACGCGCTGGACAGAACATTAAGAAATTTAGAGTGCACGGTGAACTCTCATCGCCGCGAAAATATAATTATGAATTAAATTACATAAAAATCAGAATTCATTCCAAATAAAATTATGATCAAGTAAATTGTTGAATTTAGTATCATAAATAAAAGTAGGTATGAGGTCGTGATATGAGGCCCAGAGGTCGTTGGAAATAAATTAAATAATTATTTTGATTATGAATTTTACAAATAATGTAAATTAAATTAAATCGACAAGTAATATGTTTTTTTATTGAAGAAAATTAAATTAACTCGGAAAGAGTAATGAGATAACAGCACCAATTTAATTTAAGTTTGTGATGAAATTGTCACGGATAGATTTGTAATACAGCTTTTTATTTCCAAAATTTATTTATTCAGGGAAAATTAATAAATGTAATCGAATTATTTTTTTTAAGAAAATAAAAGATTTACTTAATACAATTCAATATCGGCAATCATTTATTTTGTTTAAAATTAAAATTTGTTTTAAGAATGTGTAGAATCTTTTTCTATTTTGTTAGCGCACGAGGTAACTAAAATTTACACGCGCTAAGGAACGAAACAAAAACTATCTACAATGACTTGATGGTACTTCCAAATAAAAAATATATTTTGATTTAATAATGAAAACATAAAACATAGCAAACTAAGCGTTCTAAGAGTTTGGCAGATTTATAATCATGCATTACGGTTTTGGGTCAGGAAAAAATTTTTTTTTGGAATTGGTATCAAGTAAATTTATTAATTTTGGTTTTTTGTAATTATTATCTTTGGAATCATAATGATGCCAGAAATGTGTTAATTTTAAGTTCAAATTTATCTATTTGATTTAACTTTAACGGAGGTCCGAAAATGTCAAATGTCAATACCAAATACCAATACCAAATGTCAAATATCAATGACATTGTCAAATGTCAATGTCAAATGTCATATATAAAAGTTATCCTGTACTGACGAAAATGTAAGTACAGGATAATTTTTATATATGAGTTTTTAAATCTGGGAACAGAATAAGTTTTTAAATGAAATTATTCCATCCTTTGATGAATTTATTTTTTATTTCTTTTTTAAATTAAACTAACCGATCTTTGGCTAAATTTATTTATATTTCATTTGCCCATCCTAAGCTTTTAGGGGTTTTGTTAAAAATTCCCCAATAGTAGCCAAGCGAGTAGCCATTCAAAAATCTTCATACATTTAGGTATAATGAATGTATCGTGATCACTAGAATAAAGTTTAGAAAAATATTTACCAAATTCAAGCAAGTGTTTACTACGAACCCCCAGTAATGGAGGTACGAACCACTTCGTTACAATATAACTGCAGATAACCGTAAGTGCACTAATTTTTATAAGTTATTTGGTAACCAGTCTATTGATGAATGAAAGCCATTGTTATGCAGTTATTGTTGCATAATATTTTGAAGATGATTAACATTTGTATTGTATTAGTTTAAACGGCGTTATTTATTTGAGCGAACGATTCTTTATTTAACTGAACTGATATTTTATATAATTGCATTTATGCATTCTTAAAACATTACCAATACATTTTATTAAGTTTATGCGTTCTTTCATTTTTCTTTGCCTGAACTTTAGAAAGAAGATCTGCTATTGTTAAGGGTTGGCCGTTATCAAGAATTATCTGGATAAAGAAGTTATGATTAAATCGGAAAGCCACGCCAACGTTAGCAATAACAGAGTCTAGTGTTTTATTTTAAACTCTATTGAGGGGCTAAGGGATTATAAATACAGGTATTCTGTCTCATTTAAAACAATACATTTATTAGTAGTAGATAAATTAAAACAAGTATTAAAAAGAAGCGCATTTCTAAGCATTAAACAATCTTTGTACTTGCAACGTGGTAATCTCTACGCTCACCCAATACAAAGTCACTTTGGGGAGTAATCCTCTCCAAAACTAAACGCGACAAACGATGACAAAAAATGAGCAGGACGAATTTTTACGCCCACGGATTTTTAATATTTATAAAGTAGAAAAAGAAAAAAGATAAAAATTCAAGATTAATAAAACCACAGCGTATCAATAAACATAGATATCTAATATTTTCATAGTATCTATCTATTTCTATCAATATCCGTTTTGCACATTTAACCTGCTTATTATAAAAACTGAATTCAAATTCAATTAAGTTCGCTTAATATAATGAAATCATTAGGTAAATTTAGCGGTTACTCTTCTATCCATTCGTGTAAGTTGAATGAGTATCATCCCCGTGGAAATAATTTCCACAAAGCTAAGTAGGTACTGTATCTTGAAAGGGCTGTAGTAAATTTATTGAATTTTCTCTTGCGTCAGAACTAATAAAGATCGTTGAAAGGTTGTGCTCACAACGACGATGCTGTTAATGTTGCAAGACAGTCTAAAATAGGTATATAAGAAAAGACAAGAAGCAAAGTAGTAGGTTATCTTCATTCAAAAAATGTTGTATATATCTGGATGAAAAAATATGACTGACAGATATTAAAAAAATTCTTACATATTAAAGAAAATGTTTATATAGTTATTTTTAGTTACATCTCCTTAGAACTCAGCTATTCCATTAGGTCATGAATTAAAGTTTAGAAAATAATCTATTAGCATATGGACGGCGTACGTATGGACCTATATGTACGAAGGTTCGAATGGTCCAAAATGTACGGCGTACGCTGATAGCACTAAGTTGAAGTTTCTGAGAACTTCTCCTTTTGTAACTTCTGTGCAGTTTTGTATTATTGAACTGTAGAAGTTGTAGAATAATGACTGCAGT
>WYDF02293316.1:0-16110 GCA_009867245.2 Adranes taylori | reverse complement strand
ATATATACGCCTAGTCGCTTGTGCTGATGATGTTTTCATACTAGTGACAGGGAGAAATGCAACAGGTTTATAGGTATAAGAAACGTACGTGATGCATACAGGGTGATACATACAGGATGAGAAAGTCATATTTTTACAACATAAGAGTATCAACATAGATTTTATGCGTCTCAACTTTTACTTCAAAGAAAACTTTTACATGTAGTAAAGGCATAGTACGTACTTCCATTAGTTATTTAAAATAAATATTTTCATCCAGGAATATTTATTAAACAAATATAAAAATTCAAGTGCGTATTCAACTTTTACTCCAAATAGAATAGCATGTAGGAAAAACTTAGTGCGCACTTGTTTTTACATACCTATATGAGAAAATCCTAAATAGCGTGACAGAATCTGTTGCCCTTTACGATGCTGTCATTATTAAACAGATGGTATACTCATAAAAATTCAGCGTACTTGTTTAATTTGAATGGCATCAGCTTAGGAGTGTATCAACCAATGGTCTTAATGACTTATATAATGTACCTCCACTGCGACTAGTCATGTAAGAAAGGAAAAGAATTTACATAACAAGAACAAAAAACTATTACAAGAGAGGGGAAAAGAAAATAGAAGAAAAGAACAAAAAAAGACAAAGTATTAGATGATGCTTATACTAGAAGTTAAAAAGTGGATAAGAGAACTGAAGGAAAGCTTGGGATATGACTGACCGGAATTGTGTCGTTCACGGGAGATTTGGCGCTTATCTGTTTGGATAAACAAAAAGAACAATCCAAATTGCACACATTTTGTATGCCCTGTCTGGCAAAATGCTCGATCAGAGAGAGTGAATATTGGGAAAATGTTTTGAAACACTTCAGTAGTAGTTTTTCTACCGTAAGTGATTCATGAAAAATATATTTGAGTTTTTGAAGATTTTTAATTGTAAAGGGCATACCAAAATGTATCCTTGAACAATTATGATTGCAGATAACATTTTGAGTCATCTCAAACATTGTTTTTATTGTCATAATTTAAAATTCATTTAAAAATATAAATTTCTACATTCCTGTTTTACCTGCTTTGTGGAGATTTTTCTTTGTACGTATGAACTTTATTTTGCTACCAAAATAAACCCTATAATTTTCTGAAGCAGCAAACAAACAGTCTGAATCATTTTGAATAGTGGAAAAATTTTCATTCGTACTTACTGCGATGTACAATGTGCAGCAGTAATAATAGTGTCGGGTTTAACTAAAGTACCACCACAGATGTGACTATTGTAATATTGTAGCGAAATTTGGTATTGATGGTTATTGATACTGACTGGATATCCTCCAACAATCCTGCCATCGAGTCGAGGAAGGCGAACTAAAAATACATGTTCCACATATCAATAAAAACTTTTAGTGGTAAACGGTTTAGCAATAAAATCAATAATCTCTATATATAAAAGGATAGGCCCATACACTGACTGACTAACTAACTCATCAACGCCCAGTCGAAATCTCTAGACCTAGAAACTTGAAAATTTGGCAAAGGCGTAAACACCCACTAAGAGGGCATTTTTCGAAATTGGCTAAAAGGCTCTTTGTTGAAATCTATTCGACGTATAAGACGAAATTTTGATTTTCAGTTTTTGAAGAGTTATAAACTCGGGTCGGAGATGTATAAAACAAAAATTATAATCACAGTATTTCACAAATTAGCTTAGGAAGTTGCAATTCAGCAAAAATAATCTTCGTTAAAATCCATTAGACAAGTGTAAGACGAAATTTTAATTTTCAGCTCTTGGAGGGTGAAAGCGGGAGTCGTATTGAACAAAAAGTAAAATAACCTTATTTCAGGAACCAATTAACTTGGAAGGTGCTATTTGGCAAAAATATTCTTGTCGATAGTATAGCACACCAACTTCTACACCGTTCAACTAATCGCCCTGAAAATGATATACATGAAATTGGTAATGCGCTGTCGACGCCTAGGTCCGACCGTAAGCCACGCCAATTTAGACAGCAGAGCGGGTCGCGCCATAAGCGCAGCGCAGATCGTGACAGTGCGGGCAGAAGAGCTGTCGTTGCTACCTTGATATTTACAAATATCGTAAGCGAAGCTGCAACAGGCCTTGCTAGTATAGTATATTACGTAAAAAGGGGAATACGTCCACAATTACGTTGAATATGAATATTTATCGTAGGCGTAAATTAAGGTGTGACCGTACAAGAATTAACTTTAATACGACGAAGAATCAAATAAAAAACCTTAAAAGTGTTCCATAAAATGGATGGAACGAAGTTTAACTTACAAGTTGAAGAAATTATTACTTTTGAAATGTGACAAGCCTACTAATGATCGGCCTACTACGAGGAGCTAGCTATGCATCTTAAAGCCTATAAAATATAAAGGCATTCCAGCATATTTAATCCAAATTTTATTAAGCTATCTACCAAACAGATCGATAGAATACGCAACAGCAGAAGGATATAAGAATAAAGAGGTCAGCGGCGTATCACAAGGCTCGGTGCTAGGACGTGGCTATGGAATTTGATGTACGACGAACTGTTACAAGTCGCTCTACCATACGGATGTAGCCTAATAAGATTTGCAGATGACGTGCCACTCATAGTAACGTCCGATAACAAAGCCACACTTGAAGGGAAGAAATAAACTAACTCTAGTCCCGTAAAAGACATAGGCTATACTTCTAACCGGGAGAAGGAAAATTGAGATGTGTAAATTAAGGCTTGACAGCCATGACATAAAGATAGAAGAGAAAATAAAATATCTGGAGGTTAACTCGGATACCGGCCTAACATTTATGCAACAGATAACGATAGCAGCCAATAAAGCCAGCAAGAAAAGTGTACAAATCACAAGGCTCGTACCAAGAGTAGGCGGAGCTTAAAGTGATAAATGCCATAGAGAAGGCAAACGCACAACAAATCCTAGCTAGGACCCACAGATAAGGATTCTTATGCATAACATCGGCAAAAAGGGCAGTATCAAATAATGCTCTGCAAGTGTTGGAGAACACAGCGCCACTTCACCTCAAAGCAAGAGAACGAAAAGTGGTGTATGCCAATATAAAATTCACGTTATGACTCCAGCAATCATATGATTGGAGCAAAAAATTCAAAAACGTGGGGACTTCCACTGATATTCTCTGACTTGAGTAAGCAAACCGTGTAATCAATTTCAGCACTTGAAGCATTAGCATTAGGAAATCGTTGAGTTATCGTCGTTAACATCGCTGAAGTGTAGAATATGACCCATTGTTTTGAACGAAATTCTAGTTCCATAAATTACGATATTCTGGGTGTAAAATCAATTAAGGTAACTCTAGAATTGAAACAACTTGTTGAGGCTTGTGCTAATGCTGCTCGTAGACAACTTTTGCGTCGGAGCAAAATAGGTTTTTTTTAATTAGATCTAAGACTACAAAATTCCAATTTTAGAAATATCCATACATTATTGTTAATATACGAGGTACGATCAGGTTATACGCAAAAAATTTTAATTTCGCGGGTTGTAGAAGTCTAACATAAAATTTTTTGTTGTTTTGTTGCTAGATATGATGCCAAACCTATGTTGACAACTGAAGCCAAGAATGGTTATTTAGTTTATTGTTAGCTGTCTATAAGGTTATTTGTGGTTTGGTGTCACGGCGATATTTTACTTGTGAAAACAATGGAACAAATTTGCAATAAGTTTTGTGTTAAGAATAAAATACAGTACAGTGCTGGACATGTTAAATATTGTTATTGGTAATTATTCTATGAATAAAACAAGCAATTATAAATGGTACAAGCGTTTCCAAGAGGATCGCGAATATGACGAGCGTTCTGGGCGTCCTAGCACATCAATAACTGATAGCATCGAAAAGGTAGATGCAATAGTTATGGACAACCACGGAACCACTATCAGAGAAGTTGCTGAAGATGTTGACTAAAAAATCTTGAATAAAAATCATGTGTACCATGAGTTCTTTCAACCAGGTTGTATAGTCAACAAAGAGAAATACCTAGTAGCTTTATTCTAGGTATTTGAGCAATTCAGAATTGCTCAAATAAATCATAACTGATGACGAAACATAGGTAGATGGGTATGATGTCAAGGCCCAATCGTCCCAATAGAAGCTTTCTGAAGAGCAAAGACAAAAAAAAAGCTCGCGAAGTGTGTACCACGAGTTATTGCCACCAGGTCGTACAATAAATAAAAAGTACTACTTATAAGTTTTACGCCGTTTACGTAAAGCAAACCGAATTTGTGGTGAGACATGCCCTGGCGATTGCACCACGAGTGTGCGTGAATTGTTGGCAAAAAGCAATACTGTTATGATTCCATATCCTCCAATTTTACCCGACATGGCATCCTGCGACTTTATTTTTAATCCCGAAGATGAAAAATACCATGAAAGAACGACTTTTGCCGATATTCACGAGATCAAAGCGGAATCGCCAAACCAATTAAACGTCATAGCGAAATTTGAATTTCAGACTTGCTACAAAGAGCTGAAAGTGGACAAAGTTAAGATTGAGGAATAAATAAAAATTATTCGAGAATACTTCCGCGTATTATTTGATCATACCTCGTATAATTACTAATTATAGAACACTGAATTTTACAACTAATTAAATAATTGTACGTTAAGTATTGAATCCGCTTACCTGATGCTGCTGCTGTAACTAAAGAAATTAGAAAGATTGAAGTGTACATTTTGAAGATAACTACTTTCAATATGCGAATTGCCTTACCTTTATATCAATATCTTATCACAATATATTCAAAATTTTAATCTTTCATATTTTTTTAGAAATTAGGAGTGCTTAATTAATTAAAATATTCTATGTCAATTTAAGTCAAATTAATTAATTCAAGTATTATTTAGAAGATACTCATTTTTGCTATTTTAATTAAGATAAAAATTTGATGACACACTCGTGTTTACATAAAATACTTAACTGATAAATAAAAATTTATATAAACTACGTAATTTACTTTCAATAACTAGTGAAATTTAATTTCGAGAAACACTGAAATTACGACAGTTTATTAATTTTATGATGGGATATATGTATTATGAGCTTTTCTGGTTCAACATTTTATATTAATGTAGCTAAAATTCATATACTGCACCATATTTCTGTACAATTGAAATGGGTTCAAAGCAGTGACGAATTGACGCTGCTCAGGAGCTGCTTAATGAAATTTACGACAATTCAGAATTGCTCAAATCAATAACTGGCAAAGAAAAACATAGGTGTATAAATATGAAGTCGAAACTAAGGTCCAATCGTCCCAATGGAAGCATTCTGAAGAGCCATACTGAAAAATGCTCGCTAAGTTCGCTTAAATGAAAATCATGTGTACCATGAGTTCTTGTCACCAAAGAATTTAACAGGGATACTCAATCTGCGGCCATTTAGAAAGGTGCTTTTTTTAAAATATGGGTAACACGGCCATCACCCGAAAAAATAAAAGGAAATATTTGGAAGGTATTTTATTATTTATTTTAGTTAAAAAGAACTGAAACACCTTAAATTTTAATTTTATTCTCAGTAAATAATTTTATTTCAAAGTAACTTTTCAATGTAACATTTCATGTAATTTTTCAATTTCGAACCAAGATAACAAATTAATAATAAAATATTTCGATAGCGTATTAACCTTTATGAAAGGTTAACGAATCAGAACCTCACTATATTTTATTATGTGGTTAATCAACCAATTCTGGCTTAATTCCTCTCAGATTTTCAATGTAAATTAAATGTTTATTAGTCGCTATTTCATTTATTTCCGACTGGGAGGGAAGCTCTGTTGCATTAAAATTAACATTTATGTAATTCAAATAAACGTTGGTCAGTATTTGTTTTATCCTTTACCACAATTCATCAACCCCCTTTAATTGACTAAAAAATAAATTACTTGTTGATTAATAGAAAAATCTTGATGTGTTTTATTTCGTTTAATTCATGAGCCGTACTTGCTTCGCTAAGGTTGAATTTTAGTTTTATTCAAGTAAAGGTTCTAATAATTATGGTGTAATTATAAAGTATATTTGTGTATGTATATTCTAAAGCCCCCAAACGCCCTAACGTAACATTTACTTTCTGATTCCGGTTGAACTGAGTGTGTTATGATTGACAGCAGAACTTAATTTTCCTGTTAAAGCTAACTCAATTTCATCTTCCAAAAAAAAAAAAATGACAATTTAGTATATGAAAGATAAGTAAGGTATAAGAAATGAATTTAACAATTGTAATAAATATAATACTGAAAACAAAAATATTTTTTATTTAATTGTTAATTTCATATTAACAATAAAAAATAGAGTATCTCAATTCAGTACAAAAATTGAACAAACAAAAAAGAAAATACATTCGAAGTTAACTTTAAGAATAAAATTTGTACGAATAATTCGAAGTATCAACACGTGAGAACAAACAAAACAGCAATAACGTAATAGTTAATAATAAAATGAGTTTATAAATCAATGGAGGCTTGAAATCGCTTACTAACTTTTATGATGGAAAGATGTATGGTATAAAAATCGATAAAATTATTAAACATTTCTACTTTTGCTTCAAGTGGCTGCCATAGCTTATACTCTTCTATGCCCATTTTTAACAGCTCAATAATAGATTCCAATGGTTCCCTAAAATTACATAAATTAACAAAAATGGTTCAGTATTTCTACAATGTCTTCTATACGAATACAACAACTGCGACGAATATTTTTAAGCATTTATTTTATATATATAAATTATTAAATAATACGTAACTATTTTTCGTAGAATATATTACAAAATGTCCCAAAAAAATCCAAAATATAATGCCATACAAAATTAAAACAATAATACAATAATAAAAATAATACAGTAATACCACACAGTAATAAAAATAATGACAAATTATTTAGCTTTAAATTAAACATTTTAATATTTCCGATAAACATTTTTGGTCAGAAAAAATATAGAAGCTTAATTTTATAAACGTCCAAAATAAATAATAAGAAAAACCTCCAATTTATTGTTTATATTATTTTTTTAGATTTTACAATTGGTATCTTCAGTTATGAATGACACTAAACATGAAATTAAATGACCACCGCTGGTATGTAGTCTGGTGGCAGGTATGTACACTTTTAATGAAACTTCGCAGTACGTTTTAGAGAAAGGACCGTTTAATTTTACGAATTTTGAGTTTAATTTCGTCTGAGTTCTTCAATTGTCTCAGGATGGTTCCCATAGATCTTACTTTTCAAAAAAACTTCAAAGGATATAATCTAAACAGGTTAAATCGCAACTGCTTGACGGTGAGTTTTAGTCTCCGAAACGAGAGATGGTACGACCTAGGAACGTGGTTCGCGATAAGGTCATTTTTTGAGCGTGTTGTGGTGCGCCCTTTTGCTGAAACTACATCTCAGTTATGTCCATTCCATCCAATGCTTGTCAAGTTTATTTTTATCAACAATAGTCACAGTAACAATAGTCGTTGACCACTACAGAGCACCTTCCATCGGTTTTGAAAAAGAACGAGACGATTATCTTCCTGTCCACATGGCACGCAAACTTTTAAGGATAGATCAAATGTTCTTACACGCACGTGTATTTTTATCTCCCCAGATCCAAGAAGTTTGTTTGTTAACGAAGCCGTTCCACATCACAACAAATGATTTGATTCAGGAATACATCGTAACATTGCAGTTGTTTCAAAATTCAGTTGGTAATTTTTCTGCGCTGTCTATGGTTGGTAAGCTGTAGCTGTTCAGTCAACAGGACGTTGTAAGCATAAAGGTTCGAATCTTTTGTGAATATTCGTTGTAGAGTGCTGCGTTGAAAGTTCAATTCCTGGATACGACACCGTGGACTGTTCTGCGACAGCGAGGCTCACAGCTGCGATCTTCTGGGCCTATAATGGCGAAAGTCTCTTATATTTCAATGAAAACATCCTGTCAAATTTCTTGATGAAGTTTACAATACCAGATCGCGATGGTCTCATATGCACATAAAAATTATCATGTAACATGGGAATCGTCACTTTAAAATGGTAAGGTTTGTAATGGGTGATTCAAAAATCAAATTACTACTGAGCCAACCTTTATATGACAAAACTCTAAACCGATCAGCGGACCAATTAAAGATATTGAAAGACACAAGTCCCAAAATTAAACTTGTGAACATCTCGTGAACATCTTTATGAACAATTTTGTGAACATCTCGCCTCCTCTGTATCGCAGCATTATGTTTAAACCAGATCTTTAAGCATTCATGTATATTCTACACTTGTAGTAACCTTGAAGTTTCTTGAAGTTTGTATAAATAAATTAAAAGTAATATGTTTTTATAAAAACAATAGAAATCTTGCCAAATTGTGGGTTTCCTGATTTTAAAAATAAATAAATTTTAACAATGAATTCAATAAGTTTTGGAGAAGTAAAGAATGCGCTCTGCTCGTGTGAACACATTGTTATTTCACCATAAGAGCAATAAGATAATCTTGTAAGATAATCTTGTAAGTAATAAGATGCAGCATTTACTCATATCTTGATTAGTTTTGGTTACATAACAAAAGCAAATTAAATTGAAAAATTATTAGTACAAATTAAAATAAGAGGAAGACAAAGTCACATTCACTTCTAAACCTTTCCTATCCATATATCTCTTCATTCTCTCTATCATTTCATCCATCTAATCTTTTCTTCTGTACGATATCATCGGCATATGTAAGAAACCACTTTTTCTTTTCAATTACATTTCCCCCGCTTGCCCTTTTCTCATGACCTCTTCTAAGTCTGCCAAATAGATGTTGAAAAGTGTAGCACAAGCGGACAACTCTGTCTGACTCCTTTGTGGGTCTCGAACCATGCTGATACCTCTTCATTCTCTCTTACTCTAACTTTCGTTCCTTCATACATATCCTTTACCATACTAGTCATTCCTTTTGATTAAAAATCTCTGATTCTTTCTTTTAACAATCTCCTGATTCATTACATAATTTATAATTACTATATTATCTGCTGTTCCCCTAACCCTTAAAAAGCCGTCTTGAGTGTCTGATAATATTTCCTTCTCCCCTACTTTCTTTCTAATCTTCTATTAATCACCCTTGCAAATAATCTATACAATCCATCCATAATCGTTATTCCTCTACAACTCTCAACATCCATTCTATTCACTGTCTTATACACCGGTATAATCTCTCCTTTCTGCCATTCCTCTGGCACTCCATCCTCTCCTTTCCATGCCTTATTCATCCCTCGCACTAACGCTCGCAATCCATCCTCATTCAAACATTTCCATACACCCACATGGATCCAATCTGGACCGACTGTTCCCCTTTTTATTTCCCTTCAAACCTTTTCCAGGTATATCATCCACAACAATTCCCTTTCTTCATACAATTACCTTTTTTCTCATATACCTAAAAACTCCCTTTCTCCATTTAATTTCCCTATCTCCTCTTCTTATCTCTTTCCCCTTTCATTAGCCCTTTCCTCCTCCTTTTCCCCACTCTTTCCTAGCTTCCAAATATATATCCCACCTTGCCTCCTGCCTTCTTGCTTTCCTCATTATTTCCCTTTCCATCATTTTTTTCTTAATCACCTCTTCATCAACTTTCATATTATTCTCATTCCTTTTAATCACCCATCCTTTCTGCTCTCTCCTCTTTTCTATCATCCTATTTATCTCATTAGTTACCTCTTCAATATTACTTATGCTTTTCCACTAACACTTTTTCTAAACGTTCAATCATTTCTTTTTTACTATCTTCATTCCTTTCACAATTCACCTCCTGATACCAACCTCTTTCCCTTCCTTTCCATTCTTAATTTTTTCCTTTCCGTCTCTATCGGGAAATAGTCGGATTCGAATCTCCCACCAATTCTCAAACATTCCAATCTTTCACTCGCATTTTCACTCATTATGTATCGATCCAGTATCGATCCTCCTTCACGACCCCTAAAGGTCAGGTTTCCATCCCATCTCCTTCTGTACATCATTTTCTCACACACCATCGCTCCTCTTCCATCCATTCTATAAATTTATTTTCTTCAACGTTCTTTACTCTATCTTTGGATCTGCTCTCCACATATTCCTTCATTTCCTCAATACATCTCCCACCATACTCTTCTATCCTTACGTGCCAATCCCCATAATTGTAATCATATCCCATTCTCCTCCATTTCTTCTAACCCATTCACTGCTCACGTAAACCATCACAAAAATCTTCCTTTTTTTCACCCACCCTAACCATTCTCTCACACGCTCCCTCTAATTTGCATCCTTCTATTTCTCTCCTCACACCGGTTATGACACCCCCTCTTGCTCTACCTCCTTTCAGATACTCTTTTAATGTTCCCTGCATTTTCAAAACAAAACCTTCGGTAAGTGTCTTTCCAGAGCCAGTGCTAGTGACGAATATTAAACATCAAGCGCCCACTTAGCAAATCTCCCAATCGTCAAACACAGTTTTGGTGTAGCATCGTTGTTGTACTATTTTATTTCAGAGACCGGAAAATTAAGAATATTCCCAACAGGCCCGTTGCGCCCATTCATGAGTTGGGCCCTAGGCTACCTAGTTTGCCTTAATAGTAGCGCCGGCCCTGGTTCCAAGAATTTCTATCATTTCCGTCATCTGCCCCCATTTACTCTGCTGAATTTATTATTCATAGAAAGGTGCAACATTGTACTAGCAGGTGGTTTGCATATTAATTTCTTAGACCAAAAATGTACAGGTACTAGGGAAACAAAATCATATAATATCAAAAGACAGTCATTTATATCAAAATACACAGACTACAGTCATTTAATATCAAAATAACAACCCACACATCAACTCGCATTCAGAACAAATCAGCAAACTGCCTAGATAACATATTTGTAACTTTCTCAAATTAACTAGCTAAAGTCATACACTTCCACATATCAGACCATAAGGGTCAAAAGCTATCTTTCAATTTATTAAAACTGATCCCGCGAAAACTGATACTTTCAGAAAAAAGTTTATAATGAAAATAATATATAAAACTTCATAACCTTTGATGGAAATCAGCTAGAATAGTATATATAATAACCCAAACATAAACATTAACAGCTTATGGAATGTGTTTTTCGGCGGTTGCTGTACATTGTAAATTGATTATATGTAATTCTAATCATATTTGTACAACTTATTGTTATCGAATTTTGACGTTTTTTTCTTTTATTTACACATGTATTTCTGAAATCTTTGAAAAATAAATGCATTTCTATTTTCATTACGGTAAACCCCCGTTTCCCGGTTGCATTGTAAACCGCATGAACCCGTATTGCTGATATTGTTATTATTGTCACCGCACGGTTACACCGTTACATGCACCGCTTGTATTACGCTTTAATATAGCGCCTACTGTATTATTGCTATTGTTTATTTGCTAACCGGCATTAATGCGATATAAGTTTGGACATTTATATTTCTCTTTGTATGCCTATTGTCTATAATAATAAATACTTATATTGTAAACTGTAGTTGCTGTTTAATTTAATGAGCATTTAATGACGTTTCAGCTGCGCACAAGAACAAGAACCATTGAAATACTCACGTACTTAACTGCCCGTGTCCTCAGCGAGTCCAGTGAGGACCTTGAAACGCAGGACAATTCTTACGTGAGGTCTCATGTTAAAATGACCTGGCGCTCGAGATTCATATTGCCGGAGATATTTATA
This sequence comes from Adranes taylori, assembly GCA_009867245.2. Classification (NCBI taxonomy): domain Eukaryota; kingdom Metazoa; phylum Arthropoda; class Insecta; order Coleoptera; family Staphylinidae; genus Adranes; species Adranes taylori. The sequence goes on along the minus strand of WYDF02293316.1, from coordinate 4,423 downwards.
TTCAACAGTAATATAGAAGAAGCGTCTTTTGTGACAGAGCTAGACTCGTCAAGCGCGCGCGAGAAGCTGCCACAATCTCAACATTTAAATGGTGCTATCAATATAAAAAAGGAACTATTTACCTGGAATAAATTGGATTATAACAATCTCCTTTCAGAAACCTTGAAAAATCACTCAGACTGGTTAAAAAGAGATCAAAATATTCACAGAAATTGATATGATCAATCTCATGTAAAATTTCCAGAATCTCCTTGAAGTAAGTTGTGGCTCCTTCTAAATCACCTGAAATATAATTTTTTTAAATCATGTGTTGTAGTAGCACTCAAAGGATAATAGGATAATATGTTCCAAAGTAATCCAAGATTGGTTTTAGATCAACACTTTTGATACTTATTGAAACAATTAACAAATTATGTCTTTTCTTATCTAAAAATCAGACTGGAATGTTCATTAACTCCGACATCTTATGGCGAATGACCTAAAAGTATAGAGACGCAATTCGTTCATAAAACAAAACTGCCGGAATGTATTCCGGATTATTCTGGCTCCACTACATTCCTAATAATATATGTTAGCATATTTAATCAATGTGATCACGAAGAATATTAAAACTTTATACGCTATATTTAAGGAACCATTGAATTTAGACCGTAAATTTGGCACCGTTTTAGAGAAAATCAAAAGGCTCAAAAAGATGTCATCTAAATTATCATTGTTTTATAAACGAATTAGTTGCTTATAATGTAGTTGGAATATGTGATTTTTGGCGTAATTATGAAACAAATGCGGCTGAATTTTGGGCAATATATTACAAGCCATACATTAGAGCATTGCAGTTCTAAGTGGAGATGGAGTTCTTATACTTGTCAGTGATAAATTGGAATTATCGCAGACCAAGGTCTGATCAAACTTAGAAAGAATACAGTTCATTCATTATTTAACGGAGTTACAAAAAACTAAAGTTGAATAATGTTAGTAGTCCTGTCCCAAGCGTATTGAACCGTAAATGAATAATTTTTGTTTAGCTGAATTCTCTGCACTTTCTTGTACTAGAAAAAATCTTCTAATTTAGTATTTCTTAACTGCTATGTGTTTCAGAATGTCAAACAAATGTGTTGCTATTTCGGAATTATTTCGTCAAGGAAAACGTCATTGAAAAATTGTTTGCATTCATAGATTGTATCAAAAGTAATTAACCGGTTCAGAGAGCTCGGTCATAAAGAAGACCTTTCGGAAAGAGGAAGGAAACGCACTGCCAACGCTTCGAGTGGGCCCTGCGATATTCGAGAATCGGTATGAGAATAATCGCTCATAAGCATAGGTATCAATCGGGAATCCGTGAGACAAATGGCTAAAAAGGAACTCAACTAAAAAAGCCCTACAAGTGCGAGCGATTTCAACGTTGCCACTAACTCCAGAGTAGGGCCGCAGATCAGAAATGGGAGCAAATCCTCTTGCTTGTTCAACATAGAACAAATGCACAAGTGCCCAAACCATATGATCTAGTTCGCTAGTGCTTCAGGAACCTCAGCAGCCAGCAAAATCCATAGTTGGTCAAGGTTTGGACCAGAATTTGCGACAGCGTCAAAATACCTCCCTATGCTGTGATCTAAACCAACGTGGATCGACGCGTCATTCTCGAGGCTAGTATTTCCGTGAGTTCAGCAGCACTTTGGCGATGGGAAATGGCCGCTCTATCAAAACTCAGCGTCGGCTCATAAGGGTGGTGCAAAACTCATTTTCCAGATTTCATCTCATCTGCGCAATGGCCTACAGCCCATGATCGCTATTGAAGGCCAGGGCCTGGGCTAAACGACACGAAAATTTGGAGTCGCTGAAGCAAGTCGTTGGGACAAATTGTCACCAGAAGGCCTGCGGCCCATCACCAACAATTCTACGTCGCGTCTGGAGGTCCTATATCATGCTCTATATCAGCCCTATATCAGGTTATCACCTCGAAACTGCTCAGAGAATTATTATTTAATACCCATATTATTATTATCCATTGTGGTTTTGTTAAATTTTACATTAACACTTTGGTATTTCAAACCAGATTTAAAATGTTAAAAATGATCCCAAAATTTCAATATATAATATAAAATAATAAATGAAGTGTATTTATTACATTCAAATTTTAATTTAACACAACCGTAACATAATCAAGTTCCAGAGGATGAATTATTTCACAACAGATTTAAGAAAGAAGTTACGAAATTCTGGATTGGGTGCAATCAAAATAATATAAAACCAATTATCGAAAAAGTTTCAATGAAAAATGAGGTATTTTCAAGAGTTATTGGTCACACGGGGTAATTAATGTAATGATTGAAATTAATATAATCAGTTGTGTCATTGTACAAATAACCCCATTCCGGTCAGGTGGTTAGACCACTAAACTAGGTGAGATGATGATTTCAAAGAACAAACAATTCTACAGACGTATTGTTAATCTACGATTGTAACTTTATAAACTACACTACAGGACAAGAAAGAAATAAGAGGCCAAATTATGACAAAAAAGGGACAGTCACACCAGCATCAAAAGTTTGCTGAATTTGGTTCCAAAAAATGGATTCCAAAGGAGAATGACTTGAAGACTTTTGTTAGTTTAAACTTAAATTATTTTCAAGTGAACGATTGCATTCATTAACATACATTTATTACAGTGAACTATTGTGTACGCAAATTTGTAATCTATTATCTTATCAATTTTGTGTAGTTGTATGTAAATAATTAATTGTTTACATACAATATTACTTTGTAACTTAGTTGAAATAAATTATTCTTATTCTTATTTTTTAAACAAGTGTGTGGAATCTGCATTACCGCCAACATATGGTTTTTGTGTCCTCAAGTAGATGTCACCATTAGTACTGTTTTTTCTAAACTTTTATATTCATTTATTTTTCACGCGTTTAGTTGGCTAACATGTTAATAAATTATATGTTTTCATGAGTTATGGGTCACTCGAAGTAATTAATGTTATGATTGAAATTAATATAATCATTTGTGTCTTTGAAAAAATAACCCCACACGGGCATCGAATCCGAGTCTTCCGAATAACCCATCACTCATGAAAACACCTCATTTATTTATCATCATGTTAGCATACTAAAGGCATGAAAAACAGAAATTAATATTAAAAAGAAGAACAAAACAGTACGTATGGTGACCTGAGGACACGGAAACCATTTGTTGACGCTAATGCAGATAGCACACAGACTTGTTACATATCGTAGATTAACACATTTAGATTGTTTGTTCTTTGAAATCATCACCCCGCTAGTTTAGTGGTCTAACACCTGACAGAAAATCGGGACACTCTGGTTCGATTCGCGAGTGGGGTTATGCTTTCAAAGACACAAATGATTATATTAATTTCAATCATTACGTTGTAACGAAAAGGAAGAATTATACCAGAAATTTTGCCGTTTGTGTTCGAAATAATGTATTATATATAAATGTTTTCATTTTTGTCAACCTACTTTAATTTACTATATTATTTCGTATTATAATTATTTAAGTAAGGAAAATATGTTTACTCTGAAATATTGTACCATATATTTTATCTGAAATAAATAACAAAGAGAAATGCTACCTTTGCTCCAAGCATGTGAAAACTTAAGACGATTGCAAAACACTTGAACGAAGGAATGTCGTGACATTTTCAACTCTTTTGATCGGCGCAAAATTTTCGGTATTAATGACATATCCGGATTAAAGTAACGAACTGGAAGGAAAAAGTATAGTTGAAGAAAAAATATCTCTGAAAATATCACTTTTAAGTATGTACCTATAACAAGTAATTGTCCCATATCGTCTAAATTCTTTTGAAAGTCCTCACTAAATGGTTTCTTACAGAATACACAGGCGGTCGGATTTGTGTACACGCTATTACCTTTACCGCAATGCTGACATGGTACACAATCAAAATTATTCTGAAACAATTGTAAAGAACTTTTCAAATAGCCAAAAAAAAAAATACAAAACTATTTACAGCAAGATGCGCAGGATTTAGACATGCTTTGCATTTGCAATCCACATGTCGTACGGCCAAAAACATCTTTCTAGCATCATAGGGTACCATTGAACATAATAAAATCACCCATCTTTGTAATAGGTGTTTTGCACCATATATCTCCATAAATTCGGCAGGTACGCTTTCTGCAATTGTCTGATAACTAACAAATATTTGTTCGCCTTTTTCAATATCTCTTACAGCCTTTACAACCATTGTTTCATCAGAAAGACTAAAAAATTATTTGCTTCGGTTAGTTAGAAGAGTATAAAAAATTAAACAATTTATAATAAATTTGATTTTGTTACAATCTTTTATCTTCATTAACAGGTTCATTCCCTTTATCAAGTTACAATATATAAATATATATAGTCAATAATACGTCGAGTAAACAAGTAATGAAAC
>WYDF02293305.1:0-16110 GCA_009867245.2 Adranes taylori | reverse complement strand
GTTTATTTCTGATATCATCCGTGATTGTGTGTGATACGCTCATTATTTCTCTTATTCGTTCGTTGGGCACCCTGTCTTTTCTCGATCTTCCAGCTGCTCTCCTCCAGATCTCCATTTCCGTTGCTCTCAATGTTCTTTCTGGCCTGTCCTTCAGAGGCCATATTTCGGAGCTGTAGGTTCCGAAGTAACCTACAGCCTACTAACTCCTACAGCTACAGCTAACTCCTAAGTAACCTACTAACTCAGAAGTAACAATATCATTATCCACATGTATAAAATCATTCAATTTCATATTCCAATTACATTTCTTCCATATGTTTTCAATCAAAAGATTTTCATCTGCTTCGTCCCACTTAGAATACTGACCAAAGCCGGCTTTTTTAAAACAATTAGAAAATGTATCAGGTTTAACGTCGATATTCCATGCATTGGTTATATCATCAACATAGTCCATTAATATAATGTTAGTTAGTTTGTGTTGTTCAAAACAATTAATACCTTTTTCTAAATTCTGCGACGACAATAACATTTTATATTTTGTATGGCACCTTGATCAAGTGGTTGCAACTAGATGTCATATTTGGAACGGGGAGGGGGGGGGGACAAATTTGATACATTTTAATTTTTGTTGGATGTCTTTAGGATGGGCCGGACAATTGTCAATGAAAAGAATAATTTTTCGTCCGATGTTCCTCAAAAAGTAGTAACAGCCATTCCTCGAAAAGTGCTCCTGTCATCTACGCCTTTGATTTTGCTTTACAGTCGAAGGCCAATCACTTAGCATCTCGAAAACTGCTAGGTAGCTTATACTTTTACCTATCAAAAGCAATTTGAATTTTTCTGATCTATTCATATTTGCGCCAAGCATCTCTCTGTTTACTTTGCTTTCCTCCATGGCAATTCCGGTTTTAAACGTTAAGGTGTTATCTGGCAGACATTTCGTACAATCCTCATCACTCACATCACTGCTTTCTCACACATGTCTTTTTATGACGTATGCCACATCTTAAATATAAACAAGTGAACGATTACACACTTTTAGACAAGTATCCTTCTTTTCCAATTATCTAGCTAGCCGACCAGTGTGCGCCTTAAAGTTTGGTAGTCCCAGTCCCAGTTGACTAAATTCCAACGATTTTTCTTTAATTGCCCATCTGGATAGTAGGGAAATTCTGCCTCCTTGCCGATTTAAACCATTCTAAAACAACTTTGTTTACATTTTCATACATTGGTTTTTTTAACCTCTTGGAACTCCTACTTACACCACCACTAAAATACAAAGGAACAACAATATTTATGAACTGGAAGGTACCTTAACTCTTGTTATATTCGTAGGTTCCCTTTAAGATATATCGAAGTTCTGATTAAAATAGGACTACATAAGATTTTGAACGGAAGATTTTTGTTTTTCAATATACTAACTAGACAGGTAGTATATTGAAAAACAACCGGATCATTGCATTGGTCCATTCATAGAACGCCTACATGTGACACTTGAGATATATTGTTGATATAACAATATATTGGGTGAATGCTATTAGATAAATCTCTTTTTATCTCCTATTGCGTTTGTAAATTATTTACCATCATCGCATGCTTTTGAACCTACAAAACTAGTTACTGATATGTGTACATTTTAGTTGCGCATAGGCTTCCGGGATCTGGGAGTAATAAATAATATCTTTTGTGTTGTGCTCCATGTTAAATTAGATATTTTGGAAAAAAATCATCTTTCATCCACGTGGAGTCGATTGCAGTGATAATTTCTTTAAAATAGTAGACACTGTACTTACCGGAACATCATATTTCAGAGCTACATATTACTTTCTTGAACCTATTTCCAGTTCTTTGATGAGTCTAATTTTTTCATCAATAGATAGATAAAGTTGTTAAAGTACCTGTAGAAAGTATTTTAGGAATAGCTATAATAAACCATCACCTATCCAAATATTAACCAAACCTGCCGTTGCTTCTAGTAAGGATTTATGGGTAATCATTATACCTGTTATGCTTTAACATTAAGGTTATATAGTAAGAAGTACAATGATTACTCATAGATCCTTGCTAGAAACAACAGCAGGTTTGGAGCAGGTTGGAGAAACAGCAGGTACGTTTTAATACCATAACAACAGCAATAAAAAATGTCTTAAACGTGATAAATCAAATAGGTACAGTATTTTGTTTTTACTTAATTATAACTAATAACCAATACTTATATACTAATACTTATGAACTTCAATAGCGCAGAAACCGAACTGCCTACAACATCATTTTATAGAAACACCTGTTATAAAATCACGTGATTAGGGGATTTTCCATTACAATTCGACTTATTAAAGCTGGCGCCAAATATTCTGTTCGAATTATCAAGATTTTGAGTTCGAGATATTAAGTAATAATTATACCTAATTCTCCTGGCGCTGTTTCCAAAAATACAACTTATCGAAGTTCGACTATATTTATTTCACTTGCTATAAAACTTTAAGGGGTTGATAAAATTTAATCTTGAAACAAAATTGCACTATGTTAAATCTCTTCATTCCGATTCCTTCAATTGTAGTATCTACTGACCTAATTCCGAGAATAAAACTTTTTGGAAGCGCTTATTTACTTTTATATATTACGATAGCAGTCATGACTCTATTTAAAACGATACCCAACATGATGGGCTTAACTTTAATAGTTTATAGTTTCTTAAATATACGCACACTGTGTGCAATGTCAAGTCATTGCATTATGTGGAGGAGAATGGTTTTAGTGGCCGATGGTGGTGGAGGATGAAAATGTTGATGGTGAAAGATTGACTTGGATTCGATATATACTAGATGTACATATACATGTAGATTTCGTAACCCAGTTCGTGGTGCCAACCCCGTGGCCATCATGGCGATGGCAGGCGTCATGGTGACTATTTCTAAGACACGACATGACTCATCATGTAAATGAGTCATTATTGAGAACCATCCAAAACTGCTTTTCACAAATGAATCAAATTTTCTTAAAAACTAATTGTTTTAGAAATTAAAGATCTTATGGTCTTAGAGATAGATAAACTAGAATAAAATGTTTTTTATCCAATATTTCACACTTTATCCCGAGCTGAGATTTTGAGATCGAAAATGACATCAGATGAAAAAGTCAAATAAATAAAATGAATATCAGTTTTCTTTGACTTTTACGCTGTCTTTGACTATTTTTCGGGTAACGTTGCTTGTACCATAAATTATATTCAATTGCATATTCGTTCACCGCCTACTTTGTGATAATAGTGACAGCCAAAAATAAATGTCATGGAGAAAATCAGTCTTTAGATATTAACATTGTGTTTTTAAAAAGCAACTGATACAATTATAGATACAATTTTGTAATATAGAATGTTATGTCAAATAAATTAAAAACACGGCACTGGATGAAAGCCAGTTCATATGGATAAAAGGTATATACAATTAAATTGTATGATTCCGCTTACGTCTCACACATTGAATAAAGACGCGATGATCACAGCAGAGAACTATGTATAACTGTTGTTCTCTGCTGACACACTCGTACCCATTAGCAGTGGCTAATGCATACTAAGAGAAATGCATTAGTAAGAGGCATGCGAATTAAGAGGAAGAGAGTATCAGGAAATAAGTCAGGAAATTACCTCGTGCGGGCCCATAAAGCGACTAGGGCCTTTAGGTTTCTTGTGGTAGAGCACATAGGGCTTCAAGTGGGTGAACGGCCGCAAGGGCTTTTTAATCATAAATGAAATTTTTTAGGGCGGGCTCGAACGCACCTTAAGCTGAGCATCCCAACCTCTAGAACCAATGGGCAGTAAAAATTTATTACTGTTTGGAAAATCAGTCTTGCTTAACCTAATAAACTTTTTTACTCAAAACTTAAATTGTTATAAAAATAGCTATGACATTCCTTGTTTTGCTTTGTGTTTAATAAATGAAGTAGAATGGAGTTCATTAGATATTAAATACATCACAATGAAATTGAAGCATTGTTGTGTGCTGTGTTCTAATTTAAGTACAATCTTAAATGTAATAGGAAATTTATTTTGAAATAAATATAAATATCTAACTACAGAAAAATATCTAAAACTACCATTCAAAGCATAAGTAATATTTCATTACTTATAAACCATTATTCTTTGATTTAATTGCACTCAAAATGTTGTTGACTTCTAATTGACTTTTGCATTTTCTTACCTGCCTTTCATTTTGTTGTAATCTTTGATGCATGTGCTTTAATACTGACAGTCCTAATATAGTTGGTGCAAAGATTTTTAGTCTGGCTTCCCTTCTTTTGTTTTCTAGTGTTGACCATTCCCGTTCCTGCATCATTAAAGAGGTTCTCTCTTTTTTCATTTTTTTTAAGTTATTCGTGCCGCTCCTTTCTTCTGCACTTTTTCCAACTGCTCAATGAGGTTTGATTTGGATCTCATATACTTATTGGGCGTATTATAATTTTGCAATAGAATATATACTAAAGTTTAAGATGGTTTTTTCTTTAAGTCTTTGTGAGCATATCTTAGGCATCTCCTGATCATGTACAATTTTTGATATGCCTTTCTGGTAACTTACTGGACATAACTATCCCAATTTAGACGTTTTTGTATTGTGATTACCAAATACTTCAAACCCTCTCACCGCCTTTTCTAATAATTTTTCCTTAACTTTTGTATTCAAAAATTATTGTATTTTTAATCCTGTCAAAGTTAATAAACTCGCTCTATAGTACATTTATGATCATGATATTTTCTACGCACCATTTTGAAATTTCGTCTAAGTTGTGGAATTATACAATCACTAAGGCCTTCTACAACGCTGCAAATCATGAAGTCATCAGCGACCAACCAAATCTCACTCTTCACCTTGTTTCTAATGACGTTTAAGAAAAGGATAAATAGTACTGGTTCCAATAGGTTCCCTTGGGGTACTCCAGAAGTTACGACTACTGTATTTGATAACAGCGTGTCCACTTTAACTTATTGTGTGCGTGATGTCAGCTACTCCGCAATCCACTTTAAGATTATTTTTTATATTATGCTCACCAATTTTTTATGACTTTATTTGTGGTACAAGCTTTTTTCATTTAAAACCTGACGAAGTAGAGTGTTGAATCCGTGTACATCTTCCTATAATTATTTTGAGCTCTGTAAAATCTGTGCTATTAAAAATATTAAGTGGTAAAAATAAGTGGTTTCTCTCCACTCTAATTTTGGAGGATTTGGAGAATTTGAAATTATTGCCAATTGTGCTTTTTTTCTGAAAATTAAGGTTTGTACTATAATTGCGTACTAGGATAGACGAGCAAATATGTCCAAATTTTAGGATTGTTTTAGTAATTTGAGACACGTAAATTACGAAGTCATCCGCGTACAACCTAATACAACTTTCACTTTCTTTCTTACATTTAAGAAAAGGATAAATAGTAATGGTCTCAATATGTTCCCTTGAGGGATTCCAGAAATTACGTCTACGTTATTTGATAACTGTGTTATTTGGACACAACTGTTACTTGCTGTGTTCGTGATTCAGCTACTCCGCAACCACTTTTAAGATTCCTTTTTCTATTCCTATGCTCATTAGTTACTTCATGAGTTTAAGGTGTTCGACCTTCCCGAATACAACCATTTTTCATTTAAAACCTGATAAATTAAAATGCAGTATCGCGTACATCTTTCTATAACTATTTTGACCTCTACAAAATCTATGCCATTAAAAATATTTTGTACAAAAAAAACTAGTCTAAGTGGTTTTTCTCCACTCGAATTTTGGAGGATTTGAAATTTTAGCCAATTGAGTTTTATTTTTGAAAATTTGTGATGGAATTTGCTGTGAAATGTTTTAAGTTAAGAAAGTCTTTGTGTGACATCTATATTAAGCTAAAAGATTTGCCTGTTTGTATTATAGTTGCGTACTGGGATAGGTGTGCAAATATGTCCAGATTTTAGAATTGTTTTAGTGTACAAGCGTACAACCTAATAAAACTTTTCACAATATTTCTTAAGGTATTTAAGAAAAGAATAAATAGTATTGGTCCCAATATGTTCCCTTGGGGGATTCCAGAAGTTACGTCTACTTTATTTGATAACTGCGTACCCACTTTTAATTGTTGCGTCCGTAATGTCAGCTACTCCGCAATCTATTTTAAGATTCTTTTTCTATTCCTATGCTCATCAGTTTTTTGAGTTTATTGTGTGGAACCTTATCAAATGCAAGCTCTTTTCATTTAAAACCTGACAAATTAGAGTTTGGTATCCGTCTACATCTTTCTATAATGATTTGACTTATTTAAAATTTGCGCCACTAAAAATGTTTATACAAAAAAAACCATACTGTGGTTTTTCTCCTCTCTAATTTTAGAGAATTTGAAATTTTCGGCAATTTTCGGTTTGTACTATAGTCATTATAGTTGCGTATTGGGATAGGCGTGCAAAAACTTTTCACATTCTTTCTTACGACGTTTAAGAAAAGGATAAATAGTACTGATCCCAATAAAATCCCTTGGAGGACTCCAGAAGTTACGTATACTTTATTTGATAACTGCGTACCCACTTTTACTTGTTGCGTCCGTGATGTCAGCTACTCCGCAAGCCGTATGTAGGTATGTACCTGTGGACTTGTGTACGTATGTACGATGTACATATGTACGTATGTTCGTATACGTACCATGTACGTACCTCTGTATGTTCAAGGATTTCTCCTTCCCTATGGGACCGATCTGGATGAAATTTGGTAGCCAGGTGTAGATTTTTTATAAATCCAATATGGCGAACAGGAGCCTTTTTTTGTTCAGAAATTTCGTATTCAGACTAGGAGATTGAAATTTTGCACACATATAGTACCTTGTATTATGCGTCGAATGAAAAAGTCCTACGTTGCCAAATTGTATAGGAAGCGCTGTTGCCACGTTTCAAGCTTAACAAACTTTTTGAAATATCTCAGGAACAATAAAAAATAGGACAGTCGAATAAACTTTATTTTATAGACAACATAAAGGCCCTCCGGTTTTGTTTGAAATATTTTTTTCCAAAATCACAACGCCACATATATTCAGGGTGTTTTTGTTTTTGCTTACTTTAGGGTTCCTTTTCTCGAAAAGTTCCGCAAGAATTTTTCTAAATTTTTGTGGCGAAAGTTCCTTTAATAGTTGGGCGATTAAGCGAGTTTAAAGAAATTGCATGTCATAGCGCCGGAGTAATTTGACCTTGAAAAAGACGTGTACTAGTCTAAATATCTCGGTTCCTATGAAAGCTGGAAAAATGAAACATGGTGATTATGTAAGACCAGGAAACCTCAATTCTGCCAGTGTGATAAACTGAATATACTTGACCGATTTTGAGCAATATAAAAAATTCAAAAACTTTTTAGTAACACCCTGTATATTTTCTTATATTTTGGTAGCCCTTGTGATTTTCTTTTACAATAACTCTTAACATTTCAAAGATATGACCCTTTATATTTTCAAATTTTGCGTAAATAGTGGCATCTATATTACCCTAAAAGGTATGCCAGTTTTTTTTTTGTCTGTTTGTACTATAGTTGCGTACTGTGATAGACGTACAAATATGTCCAGATTTTAGGGTTGTTTTAATGATTTTGTGTTTATGGCGTGTGTGTGCCAATGAGAAGATACATAGGACAGGTTAGCAATACTTTGTTTAATTAATACGCTGTGGTAATTTTAATACGCTGTGTTGATTTATTTGACTTATGTCCAGAATAAGGGTGGTAATTCAATAATTCAAGGGTGCTCATCCTTCAATAGAAAGGGGTATGCTCTATTTAGTTACGTAAACAAAGATTGAAAGTTTCTAAGGAAAGAAATTTCATCTTGTTCTGCTTGATATTAAACTCCGAATTATATCTTCAAGATCGACAATTATATTTGGGTGTACTTGTTTGTATATTTGGGTACGAGTCTTCATCACATGCGTCAATGGTTTGAAGAATAGAACAGTAGATGGTTTTTCAAAACACTCTATCCACCTGGTGCACCGCAGCTTATGCTCAGTCAGATGGCAACGATTCTTGATCATTAGACCTTAAGTATAAGGCTTCTAGTTGTTTTGGTTTCTTTCGATAGTTTCTTTGTCCATTTTGGTGTAACCCGGAATCAAGTCTAAATGGTCAACAAAAGGAAAGAAAATATTTTTACTGTAGTGTTATTCGGTTGAGTCTGCCTGGACATTTTGGCAATGATTTTGTTTGCCAGCCAAACGCGAAATTATTATGGTCATCTTGAAAAATTCGCGTAAATCGTTGTTCAGCTCTTAGAGATCTTAAAGTGGATATCAGTGTCCGGATTTAGCTGTACGATTTAGCTAAAATAGAACAAGAGCTAATAGCTAACAAAGAAGAGGTCTAAAACATGGCATCTTTATCTTCGGGTTCCGATAAATTTATATAACTCTGCTCCTGACGACCCTTTAATGAAATCTCCTTTCGCCTTAAGCGATTCTGCTAAAGTCTACCGCTTTCCATTCAGCGAATTTATGATATTGCGTTGATGTATATTCATCGAATTTTTCAAAGCATTTTTCCAGTTTCTAAATGGCTTTTTAAGCAGAGAGTTTATTGCTTGTTTTCTACGATCTCTTCTTTGGTTCCAATCATTAGATACATTTCCCACAGTGCTCCTTTCAAGGCTATGCAACCAGGAATGCTTTTTGAGATAACTGCGTTGAAACATCAAATTTTGTTTACCAGAAACACGAAACTTAAAATCTTTGTCTGATATACAAAAATGTTTACACATTTCAAATCTTTCGTACATATTGCAAAACCAAAACTGGCATTTGAAGTTTCGTCACCCTCAGCGGTGGACGATGCAGGTGGATGGAAATGGAGACGAAATATTTTCTCCAATTGATTCCTCCTTTCTTGTTTGTGTTGAAAGAAAATTCAAAAGTGATAGAGATGTTTCAAACTCTCTAACCCCATGTCTATGCTCGTGTTGATCCCACACGTAAGCGGAATAAGTGGGATGAGTACCTCACCTAATTTTATGCCAGTCGTTGGGTGAAACGTCATTAAATTTGAGATACAATGTATGTGAGTTAAGGGCATTAGCATTTTTTGAGATGTGCTTTCTATATTGCAACCGGTGAGCGAATTATGTCGCCGATCAATCTGCATATCAGCCAGTTATCTAATTGTAAATAATTCAATAGCATGTGCACCTGGTAGATAGATAAAATTAATAAAATAACATTCCAGCTGTAGGAATCATTTTCTATTCAATTCTATTAAAGCGCATGACCGATGTACCGTACAATAACGCGCTTTGCACACAACATGTGCCGGCAGTTTACAAACTATACGTACATACACCATACGCCGGTTACGATAAAAGAACATTACACACATCCGCAATCATACATTCCATTCACTGTAGATTTTCACATATGCATAGTTTATATAAGTAACTAACAAATCACGTATCTTATTTCTTTTTTGTATTTTCTAAGCATTATCCGCGAAGCCTATATGCGCTTTTTGTCATCCAATCACTTACTCATGTGTCAATATTGTTTCCTTCTATTTGATTAACGCAAACGCGTGCTTTACAACGCCGGAATAATTCACGTTTTAATTCAAAAGAAGTCCCGTTGTCTTTCGTGCTGAATAAACAAGCGCTTGATATTTCTATACTAACTACTTATACTACATACATACATACACACACACAAACACGAAGCCAAGTTAAGATCGAGCGTTAAATACTAACTTATAAAATACGTCGTGCCAACGTACGCTCTCTAGGATCAAGAAGAAAATATTCAACCAAGCAGACTTCTACATGCGCTGTAAAAGTGACGTTGGAGAGTGGTGGTAATTTCCTGCAAATTCTCGATTCAGGAATTCCGCAGAACGGGCAACAGGTTGGTAACCGAATAGTGTTTTTCCGTGGTAAACGCGTGCGTGATTGCGTTTAAATTGCGCGTGTACCTGTTTATTACGTATGTTGTGAAAAAGCCACTCATCAGATTTTTGGAATATTTTCTAAAACGATAACCGACAAACTCAATTAAAAGAAAGGGACGCGCCTAGGATTCCATAGCGATTCTATGTTCTCTTATTTTATCAAGAAAATAATATTTGATTCTAAATAAATTATTGTGCGCACTTTTAAAAATGTTTCTAGTTTAGTGATATATATATATATATATATTTCTATATATATATATTTGTGCAAAATGCTGTGTTATTAAGTGTGTTGTATTTGGGTTGGAATTCAGGTGCGGATTTTGAAGTTTCACTATCACAATACTATGGAGTCTTGGAGTTACGATATAAATTCTAGCGACATTTGGGACACGGATTTGGATTCGGTAAGTCTTTTTCGTGTTTTGAATTTTAAGATTTTCACCATTTTAATTTATATAAAATTTATCTGGAAATACCATAATAAAGTTATTGTAATCATAAATTTTAATTCAACTGTTATTTATGTATAAGAAAAAAAATTATATTTAAGATAAATTTATTACCGCAAGCCAGGGCGTTATTTAAGGGAGGGGATTAGGGGATTGAAACCCCCTCCATTGTACAAGTAGAGATAATCCTTTCATCTGCGAATTATAATAAATAGTTTGTTTCTACTGAACTTCAAATGAACCATCTTTATTAAAATCCGTCACAGATTAATAGGGGAATCCGACGGGAGAATGCCGTTCAATTAAGGAAAAACGATGCATTTTTTAAATTTTGATTTTTATTTAAATTATGAAAAAATAACAAAGATTTAACTATTGAATAATCAACTTCTAACACAAAATGAAATTATATTTCACCTACAATCAGTAGGAAAACTTATTTGAAGGAGGCTTTAGGATTTATCATCCTCTTCAGCCTGGTATTGGTTTTGAGTGATTATGTTCAAAATTGGTGCAGGTAAATTGCATAAGGAATGTTATGCTGTAGCATTCGCTTTACAGCCAAGGGAACCTACAATTCCGTGACCATAGCATGGTCAACTGATGAGGAAGTTTGGTTTAGTGGGGTGAACTGATTTGCTGCTGGTCTTGTATATTTATGTCCTTGCTCAAGTCGGTGTTAGTTGACCTGAAATAGAAATTAAGGTTCTTGTGGAAGAGTGATTGTTTTTGTCTTTTTTTGTTGTTTTTGTTTATTTTTTGTTTTTTTTTTAATATTTTATTTTTATTATTTTTTAATTTTTTTTGCCTTTTTGTTTTTTTTTATAATATAGGCGTAGGGACCATCTTAGGGACTGTGGGATTAATTCAAGCATATCTTAGAGATCCTCAAGAGGTTCGTGCATGGTTTGGATTATTCGAGCTGTCGGATGTGGGAAGGCTCTGCGAGGCAGTTTGCTACAGTGGTGCCTGGCTTTCCAACCAGAACGAAGATTTTTGTAGGCTATTGGGTCGTTTTCTGCGTCATGTCGAGTCGGATATTTAGACTGTAGGAATTTTAGACGATCTGTGATAGGCTCAGCAACATCCATCAATAGTCCTCAATTATTTATTAGTATTCCATATTCCTTGGTAACGCATTTCTATTTATGCGATGTCCTGTTCAAACTCATGGCACAGCCTATATGTTGGTACTTCTGTGGGATAGTGTCAACGATAGACTTGAAATTCAGATCCTTCTTGTTGCCCATAAACTTGGTGACTACGTCTTTAAAGGTGACCCATGCTTCTTTTTCAGCAACTTCCATTTACTTTTTTTAATTTCCATCTTTGCAAGTTTTCTAATGTCCGGACCCGTAAAACACCTTTTCTTAGTTTTCCGATTGACAAGGTTGGAAATTTGTTACAAATGCACTGGAAACATTTACCATCTTTTGGTAAGGCTTTCACAAATTGCTTCATCAAGCCTAATTTAATATGTAGATGTGGAAGGAGAACTTTCATCGCCTCGATGAATGGTTTTTGGAGCACATTTTTTACCGTTGTGAAGCAAGACAACTTTAAGGCTTCGTATCGACGAATCGATGAATAGTCTTCAATCAGTGCTTTCGTACGGAATGTTGAATGTCTTAAACAAGCCACACACATCATTGCAGAATACTAAGCCTCCTTCTTCCGCAGAGAATGGAATAAAATCTTTTTCTCTGTACCTGGACCAGAAGAACGAAACGCCAGCTGCGTGCAAATTCCTATCTTTAAGCCGTGAACCAAGACTCTTTGGTCAAATGGTAGTCGCGAATCAAATCGTACAGTTCAGTTTGTGTAAATGGTTGTGGAGCAGAATTGCCAGCTTCGTACTTCAGTTCCTTATGTTCGGTTTATTCACTTGATTCAATTTTTGAACCATCTACTTCAAGTAATGTTCTGGTTGCATAGGCACTGGTACATCTCGATCATGACGGACAGGACTTAAAGCCGATGGCAGATTTGGGTAGACATTGAAACCGTGAACAGCGATGAAACAAAAGTAACAATCATCACAATGATTTTGTGGCTCTCGCCAGACAATCGGAACGCCAAATCTGAAACAATGTTGTTCACCCTTTGACCACCGTCTCAGTCCTTCAACACACGTATAGCAAACATAGTGGGG
Organism: Adranes taylori; assembly: GCA_009867245.2. Lineage (NCBI taxonomy): Eukaryota > Metazoa > Arthropoda > Insecta > Coleoptera > Staphylinidae > Adranes > Adranes taylori. Next base: position 3,583 of record WYDF02293305.1, on the reverse strand, counting down.
TGCCCAAGTTTTGTCTTGATCTCCTACTTTTACACAAAAATACGCGAATACATTACTTTCCGCACGAACAATGTCTTTCTTGTCTTGACACCATTAACTCACCACAATTGTGACAAAAGGAATCTCCAGACTTTTTACAGTCTCTTGACGCCATTTTGAACACTGTACGTTTGCTTTTTAGCGTATATCCGGACATAAACACTTTTAATTATCGCGAAGGATACGTACCAACGGTTGCGTCAACATTAACAGTCAGCTGAGATGTACAACACGTTTAATGACAAAAGTGCTGCCATCTGCCGGTTTATGATGTCAACGATTCGTTTTCATCATAAACCGACATATGGCAGCCATTTCCTATGTATTTAAATCTGTCAGTATGTCTTATATTTGCGATTTTGTTTTTCTATATATAACACATTTTGGCAAATTGCAATTTGCAAACAAAATTTACATGATGGCAAGAAACTAAGGTCATTTTTGAATTCAGCGCACAAACATACATAGGAATCCATCATCAAAACTTGAAAAACATGATACAACCGAAAAAAAATGCAGCATATGGCATGAGACCACAATCCGCATGTGGTACAGCGATACCACATTTCATTGTTTCTTCCAAATTCTACGCAAAAATTGCAATTATTATATTCTTCACCGCCCATGTTCAATTCATCATTACTGTCATCGTCGCAGAGATTTTGATTTTGTTCATCGTCATTATCTAAAGAACTTTTTAGCAAAACTTTGCATTTGTAAGATTGTGTCTTATTATGCTCTCTTTTTCATTTCATTTCTTTCTAAAACATTTTTCAGCATAGTTGCTGTCAATATGGTAGCATGTTGTTTTCTCTTCCTTTGACGTGGCTTTGAAGATGGAGCAAAGTTGGGATCGTTGATATATCAGCAAAAGATACAGGAGTTTATCTTTGTTTGTCAAAAAGTTAGATGTTAGAAGTTAGTTAGATGGACCAGTAACATGTGATTTAGATTTAATGCACTTGGACTCATTAGATAGACCAGGTACAGGAGAGTCAAGTTCTTGATTTTGCGACACCATCGGTGGATTAGGTACAGAAGGTTCAAGTTCTTGGTTTGGCATCTCAAGCTCTGAATCAAAAATAGGAAATGCAGGTTTTTGATTGATAGTCATGTGATGAGACTGCACGTTTTATAGATTATCGCCTTTTTCCTCTTCGGTTTGAGGTGAATGGTCTGAGTCTTGAGCCATTAGCGATGCTGCCAAGAAGTCCTGCTCGATGAAAACATTTCGATTCGAAGGGTAGCTCCCTGTGAGTCGGAATCTTGCTTCTCTCTTGCGTATGTTTGAAACTTGTGCATATATTTTGTTGAATAAACATGCAATATCATGTTAGCGGAGTTATTTTAGCCATAAAGTGTACCTTTATGTGCATGTTGCATTCGTGTCAATAAGTAGCCCTAAGGGGTCTATGAAAAGACACATCAAAAGGTTGTGTTTTGTGGGAGCTGTGTGGTGGAATCCAAAATATTATGATGTGATTTTCTTCGCAATAGTTAGAAGCTGGGAGAGATATGTAATGCTATGGTTATCGAATATTAACAGTACAGGAGAATCTTTGCTTAGGTTTGGCATATGATGCATAATGTTTAAAGCAGTCTACAAATAATTCCTCATTTATCTAACCGTTCTTGGAGTTGGTGTGCAATGCACCCGGTAGTTCATCCTTTTCTAATAATGGTGTAATGAAAGATGTTTTAGAAAGATGAACATTGGTGGTACGAAGTTCCCAGCTGCACTCATAACTGTCATAGTTGCGCCTCTATCGCCGCTCGTAACTGCTCCTACTCTTCGTTGGCATTTTTCTGCAAACACCTTTCCCAGATGTGTGGCGGTTGTGATACCTGTCTCGTACCTGGTATTCTCTTCACACGTTGCACAAAATCCAGCTTGTCGTCTAAAATTATTACTAGGTAAGTGGTCATTAGCCTAGCGGTTATTTTCTTTCCCCAAGAAGTTCACTGGTTGTTTTGAATATTTGCGTTTTCCAAACATCATTATTTCTCATTATCATTATTTCTGTTTCCTCGATGTTGATTTCAACTTTCCAGTCTTTGCAGAAATTGGTTATTATTTCTAGGCACTTTTCTAATTTGCTTTTTGCGATTTTCTATGATATGCTACTATTGTTGTGTCATCCGTAATAAAGGAGTGCCCTGGGGCATCTCCTCCTCTTGCTTTCTTGTGCAGGATTTTCGTTGCCATATTTTATCTGAAGGTACGGTTACTTAAAAATTTGTGTACTATTTTTGTACTTTAGAACCCACATCTTGAACACCAGTCCAACGTGCCAAACCTGATCATATGTTTTCTCGGCATCCAGCATTGCTATGTATACTGCTTGGCCTCGTCTTCTTGCTTCGCTTATGATTGTTTCCAGATGTGCCGCTTGCCGTATGGCTGGTAATTTCTCTCTGCACCCTAACTGCTCCTTTGGAATTATATTGTTTTCTTGTGCGCATGTTTGAACTCTATTCTTGATTATTCATTCAGCCACTTTCGATAAGCTGATTAAAAGGCTTAACGATCTCCTATTTCTTGAAATTTCCGGGTTTTTGTTTTTTTTTTCTGTGTTGCAGTTATTATTACATTTTTCCACATTTGCGGAAAATGGCTGAAAATTAGCATTTTATTGATGATATTCGCTATATATTTTGCAATATTGTCCGGGAAGTTTTTAACTATGTGTAAAAATTCTGTACTTAACACCTCTTCGCATTCTGTGGCAACCGAACGCCTTGGCATTATCTTGGGCCGTTTTTAAGTTTCTATGGCCGATTTTATTTCCATTTTAGTTTCATCCGTGCTTTGGAACTGAGCCTAGAAGTGGTCGACGCGCTCTTCTGCTTTCTGTTTCTTGCCATATATGTATGGTTTGGTTTCTTCCTAATTTGTTTTTAAAATTTTCCAAAACTGGTTTTCATCTGCATCACACGGGTGTTCTATTGAAGAGTCCCATTGAATTTTTGCTCAACATTTTATCAATTTGTTTCTGGCATTTTCTTAAGGCATTCTTGTCGTGCTGGTGTACTTCTTCCGCAGATTGTTTTCTTCTTGCTAGCAGTGCTTTTTCATCTGGATTTAAGACATTCTAAATCCCGATGAAATAGACTAGGCGAAAGAAAGCCTCACAGACATTATCAAAGAAAAAATAAAAGAAAATTCCAAGCCTGTGAAGCAAAACATACAAGCTGTACATATTTTATTGCTCAAAATTGGTTTAGCATATTCGATTACTTATACTGTTGAGCTATACTGTTGACCTTACAATTTTAAATGATACCTTCGGCATTTTATAGAAACAAAGTTAATTAAAATGTTATAAACTGTTTCAGGTTATTAAAGCTAGATGATCGGTTTATGTGTCCCAAATCATAAATAGGAAAATGCCATCAAGAAACTTCGTCTTCTCAAAATTGTTGAGGCTTAGAGCAAGTGACTTTCTCCACGCCTCGGCAATGCTTAGAGAAAGTGACTTTTCTAAGCCTCCACAATGCCAGATGTGACTTTGGCGAAACGTTGGCACACTGAAATGCATACCAC
>WYDF02293294.1:0-16110 GCA_009867245.2 Adranes taylori | reverse complement strand
AAATCATAGTTTTGTAAATTGAGTAATTTGTATCCGAGAGAACCTTGGTATCAATACAGATTTGTCTGCGCCCAAACCAACAGTTAAGCATAATAGAATAAAGTTAGAAATAATTTTATATTATTCTCATTTAGAAAATATGAATTTAGAGGGCAATAAAATCTATTACCAGCAATAAAATCTAGGCACAGCATCTCGTTGTTCAACAATTCTCTAAACGAAAACCTTTCTTGATTACTATAACTTTAAAATATTAAAAGTCTGCAAATAAAAGTACATTTGAATCAAAAAATCCTGTCAAAAAAAATGCGCTAAGTCAATCAAAAATTTAACGGAATTTCAGAATTCAAAATATACAAATTAAGCAGAAATATAAATAATTACCTGCAATTGCATGAGTAAACAATTATTCGTAAATGTTCCATCGACATTCAATTGCGATAATGGAAAACCACAATCTTTATGCATTGCCTCGAGTACATCCCTGGTTTGATAACATATTGACTCCAGGGCCGCTCGAATAATATGCTGTTTCGTTGAAAATGCAGTCAGACCACAAATAATCCTAAAATATACACTATCTGGGAGAAAATGTTTTAGAAAAGAATTGAGTTCTAAATAATTAAATGTTGATGAATTAGAAACTCATTTCAGAACTAGAGCAAATGAAAAAGAAAAACTTAAAAGTTCTAGAAACTACATTTTAATTTCACAACTTGTTTCCTGGCCCGTATCTTATAATAGACAAAATTTACCCTCTAGCATCTTTCCGCCAATACGGAGCATACAGTCCTTTAAATGCAGGTACAAAATACACATCGCCAGTATTGAAAACTTCCTTCGCTAAAGATTCGGTATCAATTTGAATGTTCTTCAGCAAACCCATATTATCACGCAACCAATAAAGAGCCTCACCGGCAACAACTATACTACCTATGGTGGAAAAAAATCATGTTTCCGTTTTTAGATCTTTTAGTTAAATAAGATTACAAATATTTCACTTAAGCCCATAAAAACAGTATTTAAAATGAATTCGATAAACGTTGATGCAATAAGAAATAAACATGTAAAAAATACCTTCCAAAGCATAAACCGGTGGTTCATTTCCAAATTTGTAAGCAACTGTGGTGACTAGGCCATGAGTTGATTTCACTCTCTACAAAATAATATATTAAAAAAATTAGACTGCAAAATTCATGTCCTCTTTATAAAATATACAATGGGGACAAAATTTCACTGTATGATTTTGGATTGAAAGTGTTCTCTTTGAAGCTGAATAAAAGCTCTTGCTTGAAGATCAAATTACTACCAAAAGGACGTGCCTAAAACATTTTCCGAGCAAAATTACGACCAGAAATAAGAGGTAAAAACATTATACAGAAATGATAGGGTGACTAGACCATGAGTTGATTTTACTGACTTCATACATTGTGGAAATCTTATCATATTCTCAACGCATATTTAAAATGTGTGCATATTTAAAATACGTAGAAACAAACAAAAAAAACATAACTCATGTCGACTACTTTCATCACTAAAACACGCTTTCTAGAGCGTAATAAATGTTCAATCAAGCTGTACTATACAAACGTATGTTGCAAAGTTTATGTACTTTAACACTAATCGAGAAGTGCATAAAATATAACAAATCTCTATTCCTGATATTCCTCGATTACGAAAGGCTTTTCATATTACAAGCCAGAGAAATATATCAAGATTTTTTGCAATTTGCTTTGACTATATTTTTAAAAACATAAACCTACAATTTGATAAAATAGGATAAATATAAAGTGCAAAAAATTTAAACAGGATATTCGCCAACGTCATCTTCATAATTGTAAACCGAATCAATAAAGCTAAAAAATAGTATGCGGGAAGGTGAATATGTCAAAAACTAAAGGTGTTAAAAGTAAACACAAACATCAATAAAACGAAAAATTGACAAACCTCGTAGTAGGTAAAGACATAGCAACGGAGGCAATCTAACTTAAAGCCTTGTTTTATCTACTTCGTATATAAAACAAGGCCAAAAGACCGTAAGACAATTTGATCTTAAGATAAGTGGACTAATCACACCTGCAAGATAAAAATAGAATACATCTAAAGAGGTAGGTTTTTGACCAATAAAGTACTGCTTGTAATCACATATAAGTTAGAAACTCCCTTTCACGAAATTATCTGTATGCACTGCTAAGGAATGAAAAGTTCGATTTTCTCTCCGAGGCGGAATACCAAATGAGCAACTAACCGAATGTCTCCTACAACTTTTTGCAATGGAACAATTTGTACCAGAAAACAACTGGAATCGAACATGAACAAAAACCCTGGTTAAATTCAACCATAGTCAAATTCACGTAGAAAAAAAAGGCATTTATGGGGCCGATACAAAGCAGTAAAAACAGAGGGAGCATATGAGATGTACAGAAAACTGTGCAACGAAGTCACGTCACAAATTAGAGCAGAAAAAAACCAAGTGCGAAGAGCCAATATTGGAAGACAGGAAGAAGTTTTTCAACTATGTCTCAAACACATTAAGTTCTAAAGTAAGATCAATTTCTTTGCGCAAGGATTACCAAAACGAACCAACCACGGATAGCAAATTAATTGCGGATAAGTTTGCCCATCAATTTCACATTACTTACTCTCAGGCAACGCAGGGTCCCTTCACATATTTATCTCGAGCCTCTAACTATATCGACGTAATTAACATAGATCCCGATAGAGTGTATAAAATATTAAACAATCTGAAGCCAAACTCCAACCGAGGACCAGATAGCATATCAACAGTGTGACTTAAAAATTGCGCAAACACATTCTGCTTCCCATTATCTAGTCACGACTGATTCGTTGGCCAGCGATGAAGTACCAGAAGAATGGCGAAAATCAACAATCATCCCTATCCACAAGTAGAGGGATAAAACTAAAGCCATAAATTATAGACTAATTAGTCTGACGTCTATGCTCTGCAAATGTATGGAAAAAATATGACAAGGGCGAGTCCCTGGACGACATTTACATAGACAACGAAAAATCATTTGATAAAGTACCAACCGAAAGATTACTCTACAAATTAAGACGCATTGGGAATAAGAGGTAATCTACTCAAGTGGATCTGTAGTTTTCTAACAGCACGCTCATACAGAGTTCGCAGTGATGGCAATTTTTCCACAGAACACAATATTCCTAGTGGTGTTCCGCATGGTTCCGCGCTCGGGCCATTGCTTTGCTTGTTCTACATCAGTGCTTTTCTTGTGATATGTCCAGACAACGGTAAATAAAATTAGCCACGTTGCAGATGACCCAAGATAACACCCAGGAAATACTTAACACATCCAAGATTGGAGATAAATTTGGCTCCTACCACTCAACGTAGGCAAATGTAATGTTCTGTGTAAGGGTGCGTCAAATCCAAAAAAACTTTAGAATAATAACTCAGTGGAATGTCTTGCCTGAATCCGTTGTCAATGCAACATCCAAAGACAAGTTTAAGAACGAACTGGACAGCCTAACGTGAAGTGCGCGCTTAAATAAGTACCGCAACTCTTATCAACCTAGTTGCCTGCGATGCATTAAATACTAATACTAAGTAATGGAATAAAATCATAGTCACTATAAAATGAATCGGAATGGGCGACGTCGCTAGATTTACGGATGAAAAATGGGTATAAAACATTTTGGAATGCCATATACATATCAAAAGCCATCGACAAACTAAACAGACGATAATTTTTTTTGTAAAACTTGAACGTAACATGGAAGCAGTATTAATAATTTCGTTATATAATCTTCAGCAGCATGATATTTGTATTTAGCAGTAAAAAAAAATTAATGATTATGATGAATAGAATTTTATTGAACTTATCGCGCCTTAATCTCACAATTTTGTATGTAGAAAAGGCTGAAACACTAACTACATCTGCATTAAGATTATTAATTCACTGATTTTCAAATAGCACATACTATTGTATAATAAGTTATTAAACTTACATTTTTACCTGTATTGTAAAGTAAGAAACATCCACTACGATAAGTATTTTTAGCTTGTCCCTTTTTGAAACAGTTTTGACCAACCAGAGCTGCCTGTTGATTACCAATAATCTGGAAAACAATAACGAATCAATCATCACTTACGAATAGATTTTTATCAAACTAACATGTACTGAAAAGATATTTAAAATAAAATTGAAAAGAAATTTACCGATGATATAGGTATGCCATCCAATTGACTTCCATTTTGTACCTTGCCATAAATCTCCGACGAACTACGAATCTCTGGCAGGATGGCTTGATTTACATAGAATGTATGCAAAAGTAACGGATCCCAATGCAATGTTTCAATATTCATAAGAAATGTTCGCGAAGCATTCGTTACATCTGTGACGTGAATTCCACCATTTGTACCACCTGTTAGATTCTGACAAACGAAAAGAAAAAGGACAACCATTATGGCCAGAGAAAATGTCAGTGCAAGTCTATAGTTACCCATACAATCCACGAATCGATAGTGCCGAAGAGACAAGTACCCGCTTTACACGCCTTTCTAATCGCACGATTATGATCGCAAAGCCATTTCAACTTAAAAGCGCTGAAAATAGGCGATACCGGTAGCCCACTAACAGGAATAAAATGATTTTTATTATTTTCAGGCAATTTGGCAAGAATTTTATCAACGACTGAATTTGTACGTATATCATTCCAAACTGTGAAACAAAGAATTATAGCTATCTTTAATATAGGTATATACGAATTGTAATTCTTACAAATTCTATATAAACATATCGTTGATAAAAATACTACTAACTCAGAAAACATGCAAAATGTCTTCTGATTGGTTGAACGTAATTAGCATTTTTTTTCTGGGAATGTTCTTAGATCTAAGCGAAGCATTCTATTGCGAATCACATAATATAATAGCGTTTATTACCTCAACAGAAAAATCCATTTACAGAGTTACATTTACAAAAAATATAAACTAGTACAAATGCAACAGTAAATATAAAATTTACAATAATAGATACAATAAACATTTAGTAAATACAATACACAATAGAAAACAAAAACTTGAAGATTAAGTTGACAATAATTTTTAAAGATTAAGTTCTAAATATATTGATAACAATGGGCATTAAAGTATTGCAGAGCATATTGTTTTATTTCATTGAAAATGTTCAAAAATATATCTATGTTATCAGAAATAGCATTAAACGCCAAACACAAGATATAAAATGGCGATTTTAGACCAACATTTAAATTAACAAGATCCAATAAAAAGTAGAATCAGTCCTAGATTTGGCGCGGAACTCTTAAACGCCAAACACATGATATAAAATGGAGACTTTAGGCCAGCATTTGAATAAACATGACGCAATAAAAAGTAGAAGCAGTTCTAGAATTGGGCGAGGAACTCATATAGAATAATGAAAGTATATCTAGACAGTTAATTTTATTATTCAATATTTTATAAACCATAATTATGGCAGAAGTCAATCAAAGGGTTTCAAAAGTTGGAATCCGAAGCTCATCACAAAGTACATTATGATCAAAGTTGCGAAGAGGATACAATGAAAACTTTTTAAAATATAACTATTTCAAGAACTTCCTGTATATGCATTCCAATTGTTCTTTTGTAAGTATCATAGTAATGTTTTACAATTACGAATTATAAACCCTGATACTCAATATGCCAACGTTATAACATAATTTACATGTTCATTAAAAGAAAGCCTCTCATCAAAGATAATTCCCGGATCCTTGATAGATTTAAATCTAGTCAGAGCCTGCTCATTTAAAGAATAATTGAAAATTATTGGAGTCCTTTTCCTATTAAACGATATAACTCTGCTTTTAACAGGCTTCATCCTCAATTTATTAAGTTTACCCAATTATAAACAATATCAAGTTGCACCTGTAACGTCACACAATCCTCAGGATTCCTAATTTCTTGATATATTTTCAGGTCATCCGCGTACATTAATTTCTTACAGTTTAGAGCATCCAACAAGTCATTAATAAACATGATGAACCCTGAGGTACGTCTGACGAAGCTACAAATTCATTCGACTTATGGACATTGTAGGAAACATATTGAACTCGTCCGCTCAAGTAAAAACCAAAATATTTACCAAGCAATCGCTAAAAGCAAGAACATTTAATTTGGAGAGAAGAATTTCATGATCAATCTGATCAAACGCCTTCGATATGACAGTATATATTACGCCCACCTCATTCTTGTCCAAAGCAGAGCACAGCTAAAAATTGTTATTCGAGGAGCTGAAAAAACACTTGCACAGTCCTTAACTACATAGCTTGGAAGCAGATCAAATCTTGTAGTTTTTGAAGATTTTAATCTTTTTATTGCTATACAACTCGGATGCACACATCCCAAATATATTAACACAAGATAGGGACAAGATAGGAAAATATTGGGAGTTTTAGATACATACACCCTTTCAAAATAAGATGCGAACCCATCGAAGATTAGTTGAGGAGAATCAAGAAGCTCTTCACCATTTGACATTAGCTCAAGTATGCGTGTCCCATCCTTTTTGGTTTGAATAAAGCTGCAAAATAATTTAGGATCAGAATTAATTTCAAAGTTATCATAAGCTTCAGATATTTGATTCCTGATTACAATATGCATGTCTTTAAACTGATCCCAAGCTTTTTGCGTTTTACATTTTTTATATATATTGAGAAGTCTTGATTTTTCCCACATTCAAGAATATATCCAATGTATACCAAGAAGGATATGACCTAGAACTCTTCTTACATAAAACTAAAAGGACATATGCATCCAAAATTTTATATAACTTTGGATGCACTGTGCACCGAGTAAAATTCAGAGCACATTAGGTTATCATTAGAATAAAAATGCCAGCCAGTATTTAACAACTCATGATGCAATGAAACAAAATTAGCCCTATAAAAGTTATAACTTTGAAAATCTTATTAGTTGGGAATTTATTCTTCTTTAGAATATGTGCCTCAAAGTGAAAGGTCAGAGGAGGATGGTAAATGTCAATATTAATTATAGGCATTTCCTCTCGTTCGACCTTGATTTGCATATTCGATATAATCAGATCTAATAACCTAACATTTGAATTTAATACTGCATTAAATTAAGATACGAAATGAAATTAAGATCACATGAGATACTGATAAATAATTAAGATCAGATGAGAGCATTAAATGAAGATCACTAAATTAAAATCCGATAAGATTAAGAGCATTAAATTAACATCAAATGCGACACTGATAAACAAATTAATTAAGTACGTCGAAAGAAAAGGCGCCAGTTTGATACAATCCTACTTATCGGACCGTGAACAGTGTGTGACGTTTGACTGGAAAGTATCACAGGAGTGCTATATAGAGCATGGAATACCCCAGCGCTCCATATTAGGTCAACTGTTATTCCAAGTGTTCATAAATGATCTCCCCAGATCTGTGCACAGAATACATTATATTTGCTGACAACATAATGATTCTGACAAAATCAGATACGGTGACAGAGGCATATAAGAAAAGCAGGGAGATCATGACCAATGCAGAGGATTGGTTCAACGCAAATAAACTAGCATTAAATACTACAAAATGTACAACACTCATTTTTATCATAAAAAAGATTTGCCTGAAATTCCAACTGCTAACAATACTATCCTTTTCGCCCCAAAAACCATATATTCCCGCGGAACAAAATTGTGACCAACAGCCAAAGACCGTATTTAATCGATTTCATTATATTTAGGCAACGATTGCCGCACACATCCGTTTTATGTGTTAGGTGGGTTTATATGCTAGTATACACTTATGTATTATTCAAGTTTTCAAGTGTGCACTTGGCAGTAGCAGTTCTTATTTCATACTGGGTACAATCCCGAAAACATCATATACTTATGGGCATAGCTAATAGGAAAATAGCACGTCGCGAAGGGGTTAAATTCCTAGGACGAATTCTAGACGATTCCCTATTATGGTCTGAATAAGGTCATTACTCAGCTAAGCGATTTGTAAGTTCTATGTTTCTTCTAAGTAATCTTGCAGGTACCGTGTCTGAAGCAACACTACAAAGAGCTTACTATGCAATATGCCATAGCTGTCTCAGTTATGGTATGTTCCTTTGGGGTTATTCGATAATGAAATACCGTCTTATTGGTCTCCAGAGAAAAGCAATAAGAATCGTTACAAATCTCGGATCAGAAATATTAACATTGCCTTCTTTCTTTCATCCTAGAATGTGTGTGTTACTTGTTCAGCAATTTTGGACGTTATCCAGAACTTGAACATATTTTCAAAACGTAAAACAAGTATTGCGTTAACAAGAAACAGATTATTGACGACGCAAGGTAGTACAAGGTATGTACTATCGTATATTGCGACGTGTGGTTGTAACCACACGTTTCCACTTTTGTGTTCCTATTATAATATCTCAACATTTAAATCATTTCTGTAACGTCAGTTTTCGTAAAAAGTTTAAGTGATACCTTTAGTTGTTATATTTATATACATGCCTAACGTAGCAAACGAAATCAATTGATTTTGATTTCTCAGCCCACAAGTCTAAATTCTTATCTAAAATATCAAGTATTTATTTATTTACCAACAGAGAACAAACATTACAATTAATTTGAAGTGCAAATTAATCCAATTCTTAAAAATACATTCATTAGTACATATTTGGCATAGTTTCGTGTAACGTAATTATGTAACAAATTTGGATAACTCTAAATTAACTTCTTTGGTCAGTGTCGGTTGTATTTATTTATTCCATAATAAAATGAGTGTGGTTATTAAATTAATCGCACATAAATCAAAAGAGAAGAATAATTACTTGATTCATTTAACGATTCGATTTAAAAGATTGAAGTCTTTTTAAAGATACAATAGTCTATAACATGAATTTCAATAGTATTCATGTCATACATGAATTTCATGTATAATATGAATTTCAATAGTATCAATATAAATAACTATAAATTGACATTTACATATAATGTTTGTAGAGGATAATACATTCACAAAAAAGAAATAAGAAAAAAGGACACGCTATTAGTAACAAGAAAATCCAACAATAGCAAATAACATTCGTCTAATAAAACCAAAATTACCTATTGCATTATGTAATGGTACTCCTGTTTTTTTATCCCAAACAACCGTCGTCTCTCGTTGATTAGTCACTCCAATCGTTACTATACGTTTAAAATCGACCATACCACCATCCATCACGCTCCGGATACATCGTTCGATCGCGCCAAGAATTTCCACAGGATCTTGTTCATGCCAGCCCTCATCGGGAGCAATTGGTTTTATAGATTCCTCGCTTCTTGCCAATTCTTTAATTTCCTGCGCTCGAAATATGTAGAATTTTATCGACTGTGTTCCGGCATCGATAACTGCGATTAAAGGTTTCGAATCGTTTATTGAAATTGTTTTCTTATCACCATCAAATTGATCCGGTCGCATTTTCAAACTAATTTACCTGCCTCTATAATGTACAGTTATATTAATAAAAGTTAGTCAGAATTATAGTATTAGTATATATTACTTTCATAACAATATTCATATTTGCAACAATTATAAAAAAATGAGATGCATATACTAATAGCAAAACATAATATTAAAGATAAAAAAATGAAATTTACAGTCATAAAAATACAATAATCTTTAAACTCTGTTCTATGGCTCAAATTAGATGCTAATATTGTGGTTTCATAATAATTAAAGAAACAGCAAATTCTTTCTTTATAAATTGAAATATTGTTTTGTTTGTACTTTTCTTTCAATATGTAACAGCAGTGTGTTTCATTAAATATGTCCATTTGATTACATTTGATTTAAGATAAGTTAAAAATATTCGTGTCATATATTCATACATATTGATTTTGCTTTATTTGTACTTTGTTCTTCAAAGCTCCATATATTAACATTGAGATTGTGTTTGGTTTTCATCCAATTCGTTTATTATGCATGATGTATGTTTTATTTGTAACTTCTATAATATTAATAATATGTTTGATAAGTGAGTCAACAAATACTTTGCGACCAACCTGATGAAGATTTTATCTAAAGGGAAAACTCGCAAAGAAATACTTCTTTTAATTAATACATCAAACATTTCGCTTAAACGAAACGTACCATGCATTAAGTCTGAGTTATAGTTCGATTCAGCAATGACTAGCCGTAAGCATAACAAAATGAAACTCAATTTGCGTTTTTGGATTGATTAAATAAAAAAAAAACATCTCAAATCTAGAGACACTGGCACTAATAGACATATATGTATATTTATAGCACAACGAAGCTAGCGGATAAAATAGTTAAAATTTGTAGTTTTAATACATGAAAACAATAAAATAGGCATTAAAAATCTATTGGTAAAACACCTCCGGACTTGAAATAATCTCCGAGAAATGAATTAAAATAATTGAATTATTATAATGATCTATTCAATTTTTCAATTTTCTATCGTACCACATACAACGATGTACGATAATAAATACAACCATACAACGAATATTTTAACATTATTAACATACTAGACTAAACTAGAATTCTTATTTGCTACAATGCAAGTACAATTTTTGCATTGTATCATTTTGCATTAGTACAGTTCCAATTATTTCTTGTTCATTCATTTATAATTAGTAACTATAGCGACTTTCTTTCGATACTTCTAAAATACAACTGACTTTGTCTATTTAAAAAATATGTCATATTCGAATCAAATCAATTCATTACACAGTAAAGCAATGGACTTTGATATAATGATATTTAAAATAACTCAACTCGTAATCGTGCTAGTTGCTAAGATATCTATATTTTTTTAGGTCTAAAGTTTGATGAAGTTTTTATAACTACGCATACTATTAATATTATAAAGATAAGTTTATTTAAATTTAAAGAATTTAGATAGTACTATTTACTTACCATAAATATATATCAAGTGAAAATAATTAAGACTAATTTAATTTTATACTGCACTGTATTTATTAGGACATAAAAAATGTATTATTATTTATCCGTATTACTAATTGTATGAAAACAAATTTTAAATACTCATAAAAACATATGAAAAAAAAATCAGTTGAAATTACTTTCATTTATAAACATATACAGAAATTATTAATTATTCAAGTAACATCGCACAATAAATCTAAAATTATTTGAAAGGATTAAACGCACAACAAAATTCAAATAACACGGACAAAATACCTCATAATCAAAATTTGTGATAAACTACAGCATAATTATGACAAAGATAATGCATTCAATATGATTATAATTGGAATTTGGCTCATTATTATCTAACTATCCTTATAATTAAATAATTATTTCTTATAAAATCATTATTCTTACCTTGAAATAAATGTTTACTAATTTCAACAAACTAATAAAACATTATCTTAACCTGAAAATCTTATAAATGTAATTTTCTCTAATTTAAGATATTGTGGACTTATTAAATTTATTTAATATTTAAGTCATCGACATTTAATTCGATAATCTGCTTAATTAACAAATATTATCATTATCATGTATGCAAATGCATGCCCATGCCTCCTACTACCTCCTACCTTGATCATAGAAGAGACTGGTGGCTGGGTGGCAGGGCATTTAACTTAAGTGGAGCGTTTTGAACCATTGAGTTTGGTTATACCAGCCTCCTAGAGATGGCGCTGCACACTACTGATTTACTCCTTTTTTATCTGTCATATACCATATAGGTATGTAATATCTATAGGTATTTCAAAGATATAGGATTCATGTTATGACAATTTTTTCTGAATTATATTTTGGATACTTGTCCAAGTAAATACTACATCGAGAAAAGATAAGGGTCCATTTTATTACATGGGCGTTAGATATCTATATCATCTATGACTTCTTCTGAAACAAGTTGTGGTTTTGGATTTTTATCCTTCAATCATTATTATTCTAATATGACATGATCTGGTGTTTTTGTTGATTTAATTTGGTTTTGTCAACCATATTATTCACGATGCCTAAATGGCATCTTCTCTTGAAAATCGATTGAAAGGATTTTCTTCCACATACGTCTTTTTCAATAAATCTTCAATTAGT
The DNA here is from genome assembly GCA_009867245.2 of Adranes taylori. Lineage (NCBI taxonomy): Eukaryota > Metazoa > Arthropoda > Insecta > Coleoptera > Staphylinidae > Adranes > Adranes taylori. The sequence continues at coordinate 4,029 of WYDF02293294.1, read as the reverse complement.
TATTATATAAGTGTTATATTATTTATGTTTGTTCACTAGAAATTTTCATTAACTTTAAATTTACTTTGCCATTTTATCTATGACAAAGACGAAAGTAAAGAATCGTACAGATTAACGTTACAAAATATCGATAGTGACGTAACCTCTGATCCGTGCGGAATACCAATGCAACATTAGTATCAAAATGGAAATTTATGAAATTCATATCATAAACTCAATGATATTTTTTGCACTTTAACAAGTATGAGCTTTAGTGTGCTATGATTTATACTTATTGGCTAGATGAGAGCAGCTTTTTATATACCGTAATTAATTAAATTAACTACTAGCATATATTGGAGTACCTTAAATTTAGAACAGCGAGTGGTCAGCAGTAAAACTCACAGCATAGCGTCTAAACAAGTAACCTCGAGTTTATTAATAATTTATCACATCGAATTTATTACAAATCTTCAATAATATTGTAAATAAATGATTTATGCAAAAACTGCGTTTACAGCATTATTAAGACATTGGACCGTACATCCATACATGTGTTCATTTATTGCAAAATGCCATAGTGACATGCTTTAACAATCGCAAGCTAGTCGTTATGAGTAGTATTTTTTTAAGAAAACTTGCAATTAAATTTAATAGTCGAGAACAATGTATTTTTATTACTAGCAAGAACATACCAAGAAAAAATATATACAATTAAGAGAAAAACTAATTAAAGGACTTATGTAAAATATTACCTTTTTACTTTTTTAAACTAAGGTTATGTAAGTTAGAACCTGATAAAGTGAACAGATTGGCTTAGAATTATATTTTACTTTAATTTTCTTTTGGAAGTAATATCAGAAAATATAATAATTGCAAAATAATACCTACTTGCTTATAATAAAAGAAAACACAAGTATTTGCATTTACTCACGAACATCACATTCGCGTCGCGCCAATTTATTTGTATCGAAACGCTAACCATAAAAACGTCTAAGTAATTTTGTTTGAATTTGTATGTTAGAAAAATGTTGTCAAATACACAGGATGCCACAACGCATTCTACGTAGTTAAAATATACAAAAAAAATTACGAGTCCTACGTTATGACGTCGTCTTTAAACGATTATTCAATAGTCAATGTTTTTCTTACAAAAGCAGAAATTGGATTGTTGGTTACACTAAAGTTACGGTAATCGGCAAAAAATAGTATATGAGTCTAGTATTACTACTTCAAGAATTATCCTGGAGAAACGTTGGTGCGTCCGAATATAGACGCAACAAGTAATATTATTAGCAACAGCTTATGTATGATTGCAAGATACACCACATACAACTTTTACTTTAACAGCTAATCGCGCCGCGCAAGCCTGTGTCTAATCGTCTGACGTATTTTTTTTAACCACACTTGATTCTTTCAAGACATTCTTTCTCGCCATTCTGTTCCGAAGGAAAGAACGTATGTGTATGGCCAGCAAATAACGTTATTTGTTGATGAAATGAGAAATTTGAGCAAATGATTATAAAGGGTTATGATAGGTGTTTGTAAATACTTATATAAATTGTACCTGTTGATAAATTCTGGTGCCAGCGCCATCTCAGGGTCGTTTAAAAAAGCTATACAATTACTGTTACAGTTGCACAGTCTGCATGTCAAACTTTACCTTGCTTTACCTAACCTTACTTTCAATTATTTTAGAAATTACTGTTTTGAAAATAATGAAAGTCTCATAAACATAATTGGAATTCAAAATTTTTATAATGTCAAAGCATGGAACTCAAGAAATCACAGACCCTGTGGAAGAAATGTTAAAAAAGACTGGTTGTATTGACTTTCATTACAAAGTTCAGGTAGTCTATTTATAAAAGTTAATGACTGATGTTTGCTTATTAAAGTAGTTCATCTGTAGGAATGTATAGCTGAAACTCAAGATTGGAGAAAATGTCAAGCACAATTAGAAGAATTTAGAAAATGTATGAGCAAACATTCGGGAGATAAGCCAAAGTTGATAGTGTAATTTATTCACTATGCTTAATAATATATTTAATGTTCTGTCAAATGTCGGTGCAACTAAAATGGTTCTTGTTGTGAGGACTGATTTGAAAATAGGCACTGGTAAAATAGCTACACAATGTGCCCATGCTGCTGTCAATTTATATGATTCCGCATTGCAGAATAAAAGTAGTGTAGTGCAGTCTTGGTTTAGGTTTGGACAAAAAAAGGTGGTACTCAGAATTGATATAAATTGTGTTGAAGAAATGAATGAACTTTATAACAAAGCCATTCAAGAAAATCTTAATGCCTGTCTGGTATATGATTCTGGAAAAACAGAGATCGAGGGAGGCACATTAACTGTTTTGGGAATAGGACCTAATTATGTGAAGGATGTTGATAAGATAACAGGACATTTGAAATTGCTTTAATTTGTTTTATTTATATGATCTAATTTTTCAATAAGTGATTGTGAAAATGATTGATTGTACAATGGACTTATTTTATTCAAAAGACTATAAGGTGTTTCAAAATATTCATTATTTTCAAAACAGACTTCATCGAAATGATATCCAACTATTCTAAAGCCAATACCAGTTAGTTCAATGCAGTAGTCGTTATTTTCTAATGTTGTTAGATTGAAATAAATTTTTTTATTGGTGTTTTTGATTGTTTCACTTATTTTTATACTTTGCACGTGCGATTTTATATCATTTATTACGGCATTTGCTTCTAGTTTCCATCCTGCTTCATCTAAAAATTCATCCATTTCTTTAAAATTTAAGTCCATAATCTAACCTCTAATAAAGTATTAATATATTGTAACAACGTTGTCAAGTTTGTCATAGTAAAACTAATATAGATACTTAACTCTGCTACCTACAAATTTATGTGCATAACCAATGATTTAAAATAACACATAGAAATTTTTTTAAACCAAATATGTCTAATTATTACATTATTAGCCAAGTACAGCATGAAAACATTTATAATAATTTTTTATAGGATCCTTATTAACACTGATATGTTAGCTCAATAGATTCTACATTGTCCCAAACTCAATTATTACTTTTCTGGTACATTATTAGCTGTAATAATCACAGTTTTGTTCAGATTGAATAAACAATCTATTCAACAGTTCCAGATATTAATAACTTTATTACTCACATAGTCCATAATGTTGAATACAAATGACTTATGTACTTTTTTTATATGGATATAAATGAGTTATTTATATTTTTTATATGGATATGCATGAGTTATGTAAATTTTCTCGCTCAACAAATTACATGTTTAATAAACATTTTACAATGCGTGCTTTCTATATACTTGTTTTGTAGTCCGCCTATTTCCGCATATTTTGGTTTATCACCGACTATGTGTTTTAACGTCGAGCCTCTACCATCGACGCTCATCGTTAAAATTTCGGATAATTTCGTTTTTACCAACTTTTGTTGATTAATTTGTGAAGAGATTTTTATAGTGCGTATCAACCCCTATTAAAGTGCATTATAAATTATTGTTACCTTCTTCCTATAATTACCGACCTCGTATCGTGTGTTGCCTAGATTCCACTATGAGAGTGTTGACTCGCAACAATTTAGTCAACATCTCAGCAATGTGTTAGGTATTGATTTAGCAATAGGTGGCCATACACACGTGTTTTCCTCATTGAATTATATACTACGTAACTGGAATGGAACCTTAGTAACATAGTTTTGGTATACCTATCTCTGTTTAACTCATACTAAATATAAGAAAAATTAACTTACCAACATATCAATCCAAGTAAAAATGATAATTATTGCTTAATATTAGTATATTAAATTTATTTATCAGAAGATTTACTTTGTATATATTTATTTATAAGTTATTTAAAATTCTTTGACCAGTTTCTTCGTCTGTTCTTTTACTAGTTATTGTCTTTGTTAGTGTATTGTTTTTGTAAATATAAGGGAAAGTTACAGACATTGGGACAGTAGCGTAACTACAGGGTGGCAAGTCGGCAAAATGCCACGGGCCCCCAGCCGGAAGGGGCCCCCGGTCAGAGGAGAATCC
>WYDF02293283.1:0-16110 GCA_009867245.2 Adranes taylori | reverse complement strand
AATGATACTTTCTCTCTTAAATCAGACAAATGTGAATTAGGCTTAGAGATATGTTTCTTTCGAGAAGCACTAGAAATAGTACGCTGCAGAGGAAAATGTAATTCAAAAAGAGCTAAGAATATTTTATAGAACTATAGTTAACGGAACTGACGGACATTTAGCAGAGTAAACAAATTCCCAGGTAGCAGCCGAAAGTACTTGTGTAAATTGCTCAATTTTAGAATCAGTTGCATTCTTTTGAAGCTTATATGCCTCATACTGTTTTTATTAAGGGTTATATCAAAATCTATGTAGATTGAATGGTGATCAGATAGATAGGTTTCTGATACACTGAGTTTACTAATCGAGTAATATAAATTGCTACTTACAATGAAGTTGTCAAGACAGGACACTGACGAGCCATCATTTCTAGTTGGTTGCCAGGCACAAGGAGTCAAATTGTAACACTTAAGACAATCCAATAATATAGTCATACGTGAGCAATTACTCAATAAATTTACGTTGAAGTCACCTGCAAATATTACTACAGTTTCTTCACTAATTATTGTTTTCTCGTTCGTGCTTATGCGATAGCGACTCTTTTGTTGCATTCGGATCATTACATATCTGGTTTTAACGCATAAAATTTGTCGAAACTTAACAAAAGCGAAAGTCGAACAATAAGGAAATATTCGTATTAAAATGATGTCTCCAAGTAATAGTTTTTGTAATTAATTAATTAATTGTATTTGGGGAAATGTGTTTTAGTTCATTTATCTTTTTCGTTTGAGGCTGTTCAGCCGATAACAAGTGCTTTCATTTGTTTCAGAAATTTAATACTTAATGCCTCCATTCTGCCAAATCGCATGTCTTTGTAGATCGGATTTGTCGTATTTTCGTCTCTACTTAACCGCACGTAGTTTTCTTCCCATGATTCCATTCTTCCAGCATTCCCGCCGTTTTTTTATCGACAAGAATTCCCAAAAAAAAAAAATTATTTCTCAAGGATTCCCCCATTTATTTTGCAAAAGAGATTCAACAGAAAATAAATTAAAATTAATTCTTTTTTCATAGTATATTACAATAAACGTCATAAATACAATAATATAAAAATATTATGAGTTACTATAATAATTATTTATACTGGCGTTTTCAGTTTATAAAATAAGGTCTAAGTGTTTCAGCTTCAACAGACATTTCCTGCAAATGTCTAAAACCATCTGAAGACGTGTTGTCTCGATCGTGTTTCGCCAACTGCATGTAGATGTCATCATTACGTTTAAAATCCCCCGGTTTTCTCGGTAAAATATGACAATGAACATGCTGCAAACAAAATTGTTTTCTTTTTATAAAGATATCTTTTGTTTACATCAGCCTAAGATTAACCTTAATCTAAACAAAGAATTTATTTCTGTGGTTACTTTTACATAAGTCATGTTTGTAAAAATATATGACATGGGTTATATAATAGCTTAACCGTAGGCTAAACCCGTCCGTATGGTCCCCCGTACTTTTTGATGACAACAGATTTACATTATCAGAAAGTAGTATCTCATGATTTAAATCTGTTGTCTGAAAATAACTGGATAGAATATATATGATATATTTTTATTAAGGTCGGATTCGCGTTGCTAAAAGAAAACAAATAAAACGAAAACTAATTTACCGGCATTGTTTGGCCAGCATATTGACCATCTTGGACGCAAATCGTACTTGAATCAGCATTATGTACAAGTTCCATTACTTTCTGTACTTTGACTACTGTTTGAAAAAAATCGGATATCTCTTCTTGAGTGAGCGATTCCAATCGCAAAGCTACACGTAATGAACAAACTAGAACATCTACATTTATTTTTATAAGGAAATTAATAATGAGTATAATACTCGAAGGAATGTGAAAAAATTTTTAATTTATAGAAATAAAAATTTTGCTAAAAATTTTCTTTTCACAACATTTTGTATTATATTGTCTACAAAGTATAATCACTCAATTAATATACATCAGATAGAGTATACATATAAACAACCTAAAAACAAAATAGCCACCGTTTCTTAAACGATGAGCAAGAGCAATTTGCTATCCCTTGTATGAAATTATGAATGAATTACTGATCCGAGATGAAGTACCCGAAGTCCCTAACTAGAAGGAAGCTAATAAAAAAAGCAGAAAACCACAAACCAATTAGTCTTAACATTGATACTCTCCAAATCCACGGTATTCACTACAGTAATTTTTATTTGCAAACGGTACATTTAGGGAATCACAGGAAACGATCTGTCACAAGTATCTACTTTTATCACTAGATAAATACACTGAAGGTAGTTATCTTTCTAGACACTGGATGATTAGGCTCTTTCGACTTAGATTACAATATGGAGGTAGAAGGAAAGCAGAAAAACAACTGTATAATATAGAAAGCTAAATCTTAAAGAGTCAATTTAACCATTGTCCTATAAATGGTAAATCACGAAGTAAATATTCTTCCACCTGATTACATAACCATACCACAAAGTAGTGCTTGTAACAACCAATCTCTTGAAATATAATTCTTTAATGTAGATAATAAAGATTGCATTTCCAAATGTAACATGCAATGTTTCTTTTAATTATAAATAAAAAAAAACATATTTGTCCCATACTGCATTATGGTTACTCTATTTCCAATACGTATTTCATTATGACATTGAGGTTCTGGAATACAGGGAAGAGTAACTAAGCTACACAGGCGTGATTAAGGCTCTGTCATAAATTAGAACTCTGGACTCAGGCAAATATTAGAATGAAGAACCGAGGAACTTGAATGAAACCTATAAAATATAAAGTGGTTACTACAACTGTAGCTTAGAGCGTATTTTCGAGAACACTAACACCGTTACTTAACTGACCATAAGTTCAAACTGAAAACTTAACTATGTTGACTCAATCTAAGAAACTATAGTCACAATATTATTTGCAATAGATAAGTTACCAGACGACCTAAATGCTGTATCGAAAAGAAGTTTAAGACTTTAAGACTAACTAGGCTGTTCAAGGTGCACACTAAAATACATTCAGCAACTCTTATCAACTTAGTTTTCTACGCTGCAATAAATGACAAAACGCTCATATTGTATAATTATAATGTCGCAAAGGATACGTCCAGGTACAACACATTTGATATTAGTAAATGCGAAACTATATTTCGATCGATAAAAAACAGTTGATGTTGGAATGATTTTATCTGCAAATTTATAATGGCCTCCATCAATCTCACCACAATTAGACATTGCTTTTAAATTAATCAAAGAATAAATGTCATTCCTTCGATGTTCAAATACTGGCATCTCACTCCGAACTTTCTTAATGAGATCTTGGTCTATTGTAGCTATTGCTATTGATTCATTTCGTTCTGTTTTATGATCAAAATGCGGACATTGGGCAATGATTTTGCCCCATGGATCAACGATCTGGAATTTAAAAGAAATACTCTTCTGATACTACCCTTTTCTTAAATTGATTTGATTTAATGCATAACAGAATGAGAATATAACTGATTGTACATAATACCGTTGTAGCCTTCAGAGCAAGCCTCACAGTAAAGACGTGTTTCTGCTTTTAGATTATTTAACGCTAATATGGGTTCAAATATATGTGACGATTTTAATTATTCAAATGCTTATAGCTCAACTGCTTCAAATTTAAATGTTGCATTTCATCTTAATAAGTAACAAAGTGGTTTAGTAATATCTGCATAATTTTTAATACAGTTGAGAAACTATGAGGCGAAACCAATAAAACTAAGCCATTTTAAAATTGGCAAGAGTTGGGAACTCTTTTAGTCCTTCATATTTTCTGGATTTGGCCTAATTTCATTTTCGTTAATAAGTCAGTAATCTAGGCAAGAATAAAAGATTACGTATGTGAGAGGAAGCTCAGTTATCTAAGTGATAATGCTATATAGTGCTGGCCAGCAGTTTCAGTCCCTTAAGAGATATAGAGATAAGGATTTTATTTGTGAAATATAAATTTTTATATCCAAAGTGTGCTTCACTTTTTAACCAATGTACAGAGGATTAACCTTTTTGATATCACCACTGCAAGTAAAACTGTTACGGTGAATGCATAGTAGCAGGAACGAATGAAATAAAATTATTTTCGATTGTTAAGCATGGTATACACAGCAAGCGTAGGTGCAAATAGCTTTTTGCAACCAGTAGCGTATTTACGGGGTGAACTGTAGAGCTTAAATCCCCCGAACTTTGAAATTTAGATTTTTCTCATTTTGCTATATGTTAGTAATTATACTAATCTATAAAAATCTCATTAGTAACTATACAAAAAAAACTCCCCTACCCAAAATGAAATCTCCCCACGTCACGTTCAAGCTTTTTTTTATCAAAAAGTAGAATGAACACCCCTCCCTGTCACTTACCATCGATTGTCCAAATGAACTTCTCTTATCATTATGTTTACCATATTGAGCAGATGCTACGACATAACATTGATTCTCGATTGCTCTGGCGCGAAGGAGTGTTTCCCAATGAGCCTCGCCCGTGCTGGCCGTAAACGCTGACGGATAAGTTAACACGCTGGCACCCATTTTGCGCTGGAGTGTACTCATTTCCGGAAAACGCAAATCATAACACTGGATTTTGATATTTGTTTTTACGTGTTTACTAAGAGTTAAGAAATATAATAAATACAATTTAAGATATTTGACATAGAAATAATGCTTCAATTTTATAGATAAAAGAATCATATTTCAAGTGTATAGATTTTAATGTAGAAAAGGAATCTTTTGTTATAAATAAAGGATCAAATTATATAAGAATCAAGCTAAGTTGATAAGCCTCTTTTTGCTACAAGTTGGTTAGTAGATCATATATTTATATTAATTCAGGGGGTTTAGCCTCTAGGTTTTTACAAAAGCCATAAGCTTTTACGTTTTCTAACAATAAGTTTACGAAAACATTTGCTTTATGTATCTAGTTTTATTGGTTCAAATAATACTCCCCTTTAAACTATATGCACGCGTTCAAACTAATTCTCGATTTCCACTCGTAGATGGTATCACAAAAATATGGTTCTTGAGCGCTGTAACGACTGTTGAGGTAATGAAAATCGCTGCCCCATGCATTTTTCGTTTATCATTCAGGAACAGAACGAAGTCGTTAGACAATGAAACATTCGTTCCATGTTGTCCTTTAAATAATTTATTGCTAGGCGTAGTGTGTGTGAACTGGCATTGGTATGATACGGATGATGCGACGTTTGCGTTTGGGTTTTCTGATCGATGACTTCCAACATACAAATTAATTTATACCATTCAGCATTAACTGTTCTCCGACACCCTAACTAGAGCAATAGTTGCGCCATGTCTAGTACAACCGAAGAAACAAGCAAGCATTTGCTTGAAAGTTCTTAGATAATGAATAAATTTTGTAGGAGTCTGTGCATCTTTGAACACCCAAAAGTTGATTCTTGCTTAATTTCCAGCTCGTACTAATATATTACAAATTTTCCACCTGCTACGATGTTGTATATGGATTTTGCAGTTCCTTGCCAGATTATTTGAGGATTTCCTGACATAGGCACAAGGCTTCTTTGGGATTTGGTCAAATAATGCGTAATCCATCGAGATGAATAGATCTGTTTCATACCCAAATGTTTATGTAAAGTCGAATGCACTGAACTATTCGTTGCGTAAAGCATATTTTCGAAACAATAACTGATTTTGGTCGACCTTCACCAACTTCATCGCTAATGGAATAGCAGCCATGACAAAATTCCACAAACCAGTTGTCAACAATGCTTTCTAATGGTGCTTCATTAGCAATAGTTGAATGAAGCGATTCGAGACATTATTGCTGAGTTAAACCTCTCGTAAAACATCAGTTAACAAATATCTTCAATTCTGGTGAAATTTTCATTTTTTCACTAAATTGTTAAGCGTTCACAGTTAAAAAAAACTACTCAGTAGCCTGTAGAGCTGTCATTGTTTTAACAATAACAAATGTCCGATTTTATAAAAATAGTTATGTCACATCACAATAGCACCACCTACTAATCAAGATCTATCATCCATCTAAAATACCATAAACACATTTATGAAGTTAGAAGAGAAAGATGCAAATCGTTCTTATGCAAATTTCCAGGTAAATAAATCTAAAGTGAGAACTATGATAAATGAAAGAACTTTTATTGGATCTAACTACCAAATTTACTAATGTATATCATCAATTCACCAATGACTATGAATAGCACATCAATATTTGCGATATTTCACTACATTTAAGACTTCTTCATAGTTCAAAGTAAGTGATTTAAAGAACGATCGACTGAATAGTTGCGAAATATTCAATTGATTTAAACATCTATATTAGTTTTTCAAAATATGAACAATTGAAGGATACAATTCCGAGTGCTAATAAACCAATAGGTGTTTCCACTGGTTCGACAATTTCTTGTCCGGGTATAGTATATTCGGATTCACTTTGACGTAAGTTTTTTTCTGGTAAAAATGCATCGAACATATGTAGCTTTCTGTAAACTGACTTAATAGTGCCCGTGTCGTCTATCAGTACATGACAATTACGTAATTTCACCTGTCAAAATAGTTTTTAAAAAATAGTCCTAACTAAAAAACATTAATGTAATAAAATATAAAACGATCCTAACATCAAAATCTGTAGTGATCAATTTATTATTCATAATAATAACAAGAATTATGGCGAAGACTTTAGAAGGTGGTCTAAAGGAGAATCGGTCATTTGATTCTGAAATCCTAAGTAAAATTGTAGAACCTCTGTGCTCTCGTGTCTGAAGTATAAAGAAAACTAAAGGATCTGATTAGGACTGCAACACCTAATACTGACGATTCAGAACGGTTTCTCCACGTCGACTTGAATGATTTGGGAAGAGCCATTTGTGAAAAGATAATGCACAATTTCTTAGATTACAAGAAAAGAATTTGCTCGGCTGCGGTTCTTATTACTAGCGGCACAGATCCAGAAAGAAAAATTTCTTGTCATTCTATTCTAAGGAAACTGATTTAGTTTACTAGAATAATTTTTTGGACTGTTAGATAAATTATAATAGATTATGATGGTTTCCTTTAATTCCTCAAAGAGAGGTCTTATGGTAGTACTGCTGCACAACGCTAGCAATCAGGGCTCCATGAATATTACTTAGAAAACAGATTGTTCTAAGAAAATAAAAAATAAGCAATAATTTTGATCTAAGAATTTTCTTCAAATACCTATAATTTTTTAACCTTACGTGATAAAAATAGTCTGATTTTTTGAAGTTAGCACCAAAACATATAGAGATCAATTGTAAAATATAAAACATTCCAAATATTAAAATTGCAGGTATTTGAACATAGCATATCATTAACCATGCTCTCGTGATTTTAAAAGCTTCGAGATAAATTTAACCAAAATCTGTAAGTGATACTAACTTCATTATTTGTTTCAAAACGTTCATGAAAACCGCCTATCGATAACCAAATGTGATTAACTGCGGCAATACTTTTATAGTTATCCATTAATGATCCATTCAAGGGCTCTGACAATTCTTTTGATTCATTCTTATTGTGAGCCAAATAATCGGCACATTCCGGTAAAAACACAATCTAATTACAAACACACAAATTAATTAAAAATGAGAATATTGCAAAAACCAATTATACGAGAAATTTAAAAATTTCATTAAAATAATTTTATTGCTATAAACAACAATGTACTCATTAATTAACAATTTACTCTTATAGAGCATCTAAGGAGCACCTAAATGCAGAGCAGTCCAACTTTGCCATATCACTTATCTAAGTAACAAAATTGCGCATAAAGTCCTGCTTGTCATATTATTTATATAGTTACCAACATTATATTAATATAATTAGAAAATACAACTTGTTATATGATTTACGTAGTTAACAACATTGATTACTAATTGAATCAAATATATTAATGAAATGATACAAATATATTATAGTTTATAATAAATCTAACTAATACTTCAAGTTGTCCGTGTAAATTAGATTGTGTAATTTGCATAGCTTTTAGCACTAAACGCTTAATTTTTTAAATAAACAGTAACAAATTATACAATTAATAAAAATTAAAGGCAAATATGTTATCTAAAAGGTCTAAAAATAAATGTAGTACTTTTACAAATAAATGTCTGTACAAAAGTGCAATTACTTTGCTTATATACATATAAATGAATATCAAACATACGAGAAAAATGCATGCAAACAAAATTATTGTTTGACTACGAAAACAATTGTGATAAAGTTAAAGAGGCTTTATGAGAAAGTTAGAAGTTTTATAATCATGATTACTATAGTGTTCTCTTGTGGCATAAGATTTTCATTTCTAGCATCATTTTAATAGATTAAACATACTCAAAAGAAAAGCGACAGCAAAAAATCAAAATACCAAAAACAAACTGAAAGTCGCTTCAAGTACAGACGCTCTTAATTAAAATGCCGTAAAATGCGTTTATATGATATCAATCTTGTTGACATAATGACTATATAAATGATCACTTTTGTTACTTAGAAAAGTGATATGGCAACGTTAGATTGCTCTGCATTTAGAGCTAGTGGTCCATGTTCGCGCCAATCAGAATTAACGAATATTAGCGATGACAAACGTACATGTGTAATAGCTTTGTTCGTGCTTAGAATTTCGAACCAGTTCAGGGACTGTAAGTTTGCGCGGTAAATTCAGGAAATTCTGAATCACCAGTAATCATTTCATGTTCACGGATCATATCACCTCAGTTCATTATTAATACAGAATTAGTTCTCCCGGTTCTAAGCATTTCCATTGAAGTCAGAGTTCTTATCATATGCAGAGACAAATTTTGAAAATACAAGTTTATTAATTTAAGGACAGATTTAATTAATAAAATCTCAATATTCACTCATCTGGTCAATTTTCGGATTTATTGCCGAAAGCATGTGTATAAAACGCTTATTAGAACACATTTTACTATTTATTAAGAACGAAATATTTGTAAACGGTATATATTTCATACAGATTTAACTATTTTTTTTCCGATATCTTACCTTTTTCAATTAAATTTAGTAAAGCTACTTTAACTTTCGACTTCATCTCTATCCATTCGCTCGTATAGTTCACCACATTCTTTCCCTCTCCTTGCATTCTAATCGAAATAAAATCACACTTTTCAGTCTCTTCGCTTATCTTTTCCTTCTTATATATTTCGACCAATTATTCTTTACTCATTTTTCCTAAATATTAAATTACCAGTGAATTCCAGGATGATAAGGTTAGAAATTGACAAACCAAAACAATGAACTATTCGAGGTAAAAATAAATAGTAGCACTGAACTTCTCTAATTTATATTTGGATTGCTGTGATTTATACAAATTAAGGATTGCTGTAATTAAATTCAATAAGTGTTTTGCATTTACATCGATACCGCAGTTCTTCACTTAATTTCTCTGGATCATTATTATGGACTCCTGTTTTAATGTTTTAACAACAGTCTCTATAAAGTTATTTCTATAATTCTGAACTGGAAAAACTATACTAAGAACTTCTCGAACATAGGCATCGTTAAAAATGTAATTATTTTAAATTGTAAGCCAGGCTATTGCAATATTATCATAAATGTCAATGAAGTGAAATGTTTCAATGAACAGGAAAATAATTTTACAAATTTACATTTATATGAAATGAATATAAAGTCACATACTTTAGCACCATTTTCTACAGCTTGTCGTATTAAATTCTTGATAATTTCTAAATTCTCTGCTTTATTATTTGAAGCGGTTATCTGACAAATGGCTATTTTGCATTTCGATGACATTTTTAGAATAGAATAGTAACATAAAGTAAATCGACGTCTATGATTTAAATAATTAGACGTTTTAAACATAACTAACTGTCATCTACAAGTTTTACAATGGGATTTCCCAGTAGGACTTGGGCTCTTGGGGTAAGCTGAATAACAGAGATTTGTGTTACATAACGCATGACACGCACGATCATTGATCTATAGAACTAACAACTTCGATAGAATACTTTTCTATACTTATTTGTCACCGAAACGAACTGACTGAAAAATCTGCACAACGTACAAATATTCAAAAACCATGTTAGTTAATTGAAATGTCTACTAAGTATTACACATATTTTGTAATACTGCGGTAGTTTGACACATATTTTATCACTTACTGAAAATAGATTACAACAATTTTTCGAGTTAGAGTTTTTGGTTTGTTTAATAACTAGTACATATGGAAATGTCAAATTTTGCATATATATTCAACGCGTAGTTGCCAATAATATTGGCTCATTGAATTTTTATGTTTTATTTTTGTTTTATTTGAAAACTGGTACAAATACAATTGTCAAATTTTGCTTATGTATCGCTATATGAACGGTCCGCTAGATGACCAAACCGCATAAAATTGTATTTTCCTCCTTCATTTTATAAGAATTAATAAAATAATTGTATCTACCAAATATGACATTCCTACGTTCTTTAGAATAGAAAATATTGCGGTACCCTAACAGCCCAAGTTGATAGGCGAAATTCAATTTTTGTCGTTTTAATTCGAGACAGTGTTTTTTATTTTATTTGAAAACTAGTACAAATAGAAATGTCAAATTTCTCTATCAAACGTCTATCAACTTGGGCTGTTGGGGCACGGCAATATTTTCTAGTTTACAGAAAGTATGTATGTCATATTTGGTAGATACACTTATTTTATTACTTCCTATAAAATGAATCGTCCGCTTCATCATGTCCGGATCGTCCGCTGCGGACATGATGAAGAAAATTAATATTTTCAAAAAGCCAATATTATTTTAAATACGCGTAGAATACATATGCAAAATTTAACCTTTCAATTTGTACTAGTTTTCAAATAATATAAAAAACACTGTCTCGATTTAAAGGAATCTGGAAAAAAACCAGAAAAATGGAATATCCTTTTATCAACTTTGGATGTTGGGGTACGGCAATATTTTGAAAATCATCAATAAGCAGATATTAAAGTTCAACCCATGTTATAAATTCACAATTAGTTATATGGAGGACATTGTTACCGTTTACAAATTATGAAATATTCCCCATATTTGAGAAGAAATAGGGGCAAAGATTTGATAGAACATAAAACCATTTATTTGAATGAAATAGATTTTTCATTATTGTATATACTAAAACTAGGCAAACCAACAATTTATTAACATAAAAACTAAACAATATTCGAAAAGATTTGATAAGAAGTCAAGAATTGTCTATAAAAAAGATACGGAAACTGACGAAACTTATTAATTTTTGTTGATAATGCGACACATTGAACAGCGAGTCAGTGACAATAAAACAACTGTCACTGCCTTCTGAGGAAAACGTTGCAAGAAGATTACATTAGTGCGTGAGATATGGCTTATACAAACTTTCATTAGCTAATAAAAGAGAACAATAGTCCATTTACTTCCATATTGAATTTAAAACATGAGTCGGACTATAGTTGGAAATGTACGTCAATTACAAAATTTCAGATTTGTAAGGAGTAAACCAAGTAATTGAATAAATTAACTTGATTTTGAAATATATTTATCGCCGTGTATTAAATATAAATGTAATATAATTATAAGTGGAAAAAATTATTCATTTATGTTCTAAAAATTCATAAATATTCCTCATAAACTAGAAAGTTTCTTAACTCTATGGTTTTATAAGAATAACATATATTCCGTTAGGTCAGGAAATGCAACCCATCATACGATTTGTACTAATATAGAATTGTGTGCTATTTGCCCCAAGAGCCCAAGTCCTACTTAAAAATTATCAAAATTTACATCATACAATACACGAAAATCAGCTAATTGGCACTATTGACTCTTGGCACATATTTTCTAAGTGTGGGCCTATTTTCAACTTATATGTTCTATCACACAACAGCCGGCAGGAAGGATATCGGATAATTTTGCCTTCTTGGATTAACTCTTGTGGGGATCTCGGATCTTTATAATGCGTATCAACCCACACACACTTTGTGCTGGCACTTGTATTGTTAGCGCTTTATGTTTGTAGTATAGATAGAACAAAATAAACAGCAAATTTCCATACTTTCTTTCCACAATAAATGTCTTTAAACTTTTCTGTAGGTGCATCGAAAGATTAAACTCTGGATTTTATTACATATTTTTTGAGTTATTAGTTTGGCGTCTACAAAACGCCAAACTTAGAAAAACTATGCATCAGGTTGAAAAACCATGTTTTTTCAAACATGTAACAATAACTCTTAACACCACTCGACTTTTTTTCTGCTATAGTAGTGTGATGTGCCTGATGCCTGTGTCAGGTATGTAAATGCTTAACTTTTATGCTATTTTTTTTCTATAAATACTTTTTTGTTTCAGAGGTATAGATGATAATGATTCAATAGATTTTAAATTCATTCAATCTGCACAAGAATAGTTCAAACTTTTTAAAATCCCTACCGACAACATTACAAACCCATTAAAGCTTGATGTGTTGATGTATACAATGATTTGTTACCCTGTAATATGGTTGATGTTTGAAAACTAAGAAAGTAAAAAAAATATTTTACATCTCAAACTAGTAAACGACATAAGTTTAAATTAATTTTATTATATAATTTAATATCTTTTTTTTATGAATATCTTTTTACTTTTTTTTACACCTAATTAGGATTATGAACTTTCATCTTTAATTAAGATAAATCATTGTTTCATTAGGTATTATGCATTTTCAATCATATGAGGCTAAAATTAAGCACACACAAACAATTAAATTTTCAACTTAGTTCAATAGAAATATATTGAAACAAATGCAGTTTGCCACATTTAATATTTAAAAACCTTTAACGTGAAAAGAGGTCTTTATTTGAGAGATTTTTTGCTTTTCTTTAGACCTAATTAGCAACCTAATTAGTATGGATCATTATTGGGAAAAATCTCTGATAATGTGAGTTAACTACACATTGAAATTTCCACACCTCCATTTTTCATCTACATACCAAGTACTGAGGAGTTGTGAGTTTATAGATCTGAAATTTGCCACCGATGAGATGTAGGACATGAGGAAGGTTGTGGTTCTCAAAATCAACCCAGAATACTTGGACTGTCACATGACTATAGTAGTTATAAAAATTAGTGGACGGGACCGCTACCCTATTTTCACATACCGGAAGTCAAAAATTTTATTACGTACTGCATGAATCAGATTTATCTATTTAGTTTTGACCATTTTAGTTTACAACACATCTACTAAGTTCAATTAGGTTAATAGTTGTTGGGATAATAATCGATTAATAACCGTAACGTAGGGTTAGGGATCTACGATAATAGATTAAATAACAAATAACTTTAAAAACAAAAAAAATTAAAATGGTACGTCTGGATTCAGACCCAGATTCTTGTCAAGAATTTGTTTTTCAGGATATATAAGTTAACACACTTATGGATATTCATTATGACGTCATGGATCAAAAATATTTTACTCTTTTCTTTTCTTCGAGAAAGAATGGCGCGTTTGAAAACAGTTGACTATTCATTTGTGTTAGTGATCGTATGGGCGTGCCGTGAAAGTACTGGAAGGGATTTATAACGTGACAATGCTCCCACAGGGCAAGCTAAATGACACTTTTAGCCTATACACCCAATGAACTATATACTACGTAACTGGAATGGATACCTAGTAACATAGTTTTGAGACCAAGAATTTTATGCAATCCGCAATACTTGTATATATCTTTGTTTAAGGCGGCAGTCTCACTGAACCACAGACATCAACCAACAGCGAGTACTATCGATTGAAAATTATAAAGCCGGTCGCACTTATCCACCGATTGTCATCAATCAGGTGATAAATGTAACCTCAAATAAACAGGTATTCTTGACATGTTAAAAACAATTATTTATTTATAATTTATTCAATTAATAAATTTATATCTGAAGGCATCCATGTATCAACCATTTTACAAAATGAAAAACGTTGTTTAGCAAGCTTTCAATTTTATCAAAGAAACGAAAACAGGGAAACAGCCGATTGTTAATCTGTCAATGTCTATGATATCGCAAAAACGTAAGTGCACATGCAACATGAACCATCCACCAAATTTCAAGCACGCTCGAAATTATAAACTGATCGCTGGCTATTGATGGCTATCGATGGTAAGCAATACTGGTTAAGTGGGACCAGCGCTATATGAACTTGCGTATTCTAAATTTGCTCAATCGGCGTTACTAGGTCTGTGAGACTGCCGCCTAACTCATACTAAATATAGGAAAATTTACTCAGAAAATTTACTTTGTATATATTTATTTATAACTTACTCAAATACTACTATTATGGTTAGAGTTATAAACATATGAGATGAACTAATCAACATGTAAGGTAAAATATTTAAATAATGTAAATACACAAAGCTGAATATCGTCAACAGCTTTTAAATAAGAAAAAGAGACAGAGAGAGAAGTTGTACAATATGTTCCTTTCGCTTCGCCTCACTTTTAATGGGTAAATTACACATATCCGCCATTCCACTTACGTAGTATATAGTTCAATGTATACAACACATTAACTTTTTCTTCGGTCCGTGATAGGCCCTACTGG
This sequence comes from Adranes taylori, assembly GCA_009867245.2. Classification (NCBI taxonomy): domain Eukaryota; kingdom Metazoa; phylum Arthropoda; class Insecta; order Coleoptera; family Staphylinidae; genus Adranes; species Adranes taylori. The sequence goes on along the minus strand of WYDF02293283.1, from coordinate 1,525 downwards.
TGGAAATATACCGACCTTGAATAATTATTAGAAGAACTTTTCTTTTGACAGTTTGTCGCTTAAGTGGAGAAAAGGAGGACATAAATCATCTATTCGCAGAAAGCGAGTTTAATCAGTATTAACTTACAAGGTTCCACAGTGACCTAGAAATATAATTGGAGAACCGATCAGTGCCCTTGCCATACTGACGAAGACTGAGATTACTTGGAGGAAGATAGCAAAATAGTTTCCTTTAGATAAACCGTTAGGAGCGGGTAAGTACATAATGTTAGTGTGTCAAAACTAAGTGGTTCAAAAAACACTATTGAAATGTTGGTAATTAAATAGTTTTAATGTGGTTATTAATATAAAATCTGTGATATTGTTTATAATATAATAAAAATAATAAAATAACTAATTAGAATACCTAAATGAGTAATAAAAATTGTGTAACATAGAAGATTACGGCTTACTAGGTAAGGAAGAGTAATAATTTGAAGGTAGAATGTGTGTTCACGGATCAATGGGAATAGACCATATCTGACACATTTTTGAAGCGTGCGCCATTCTTTCGTGACGTCCTCTTTCTCCCCATTTTTTCTCGAAGGAAAGAATGTGTGTGTATGCCCACATAATAAATTTGCATGAATAAAATGCTTGATGGATTAATTGTTAAAAAAGAGCCTTTAATTTCTGTACAATGTACAATTTCTATTACCTTCTCAGTTACTATATTTCAATACATCTGTGTCTATATTTATGTTGAAGGACTTTGGTACGAAACAATTTTTGATTTAAACATTTAAATATATTTTTTGTTTTGTTTTTATTTGAACACAACAAATGTGATAGTTGATTTTTATACAAGATAGAATTAGCAGTTTTCATCCAAACATCTAAATAAAAGGAGATGTACATCATTTATGTAGTTGCGCATTATATTTTGGTATTTTCGATTACTTACATAATTATTTAAATATTTAATAACTTTTTTATACAATAACGTATTTTATTACAAAAAAAAAATTATAAAAGCTTACAGGTCTTGCAAGCTTCAGATAAAATTTTTTGTGAAAGTAAATGTAATGAGAAAGTATATTCGTCAGTTTTTCGACCTAGTAACGATATACGATCAGTAGTTTAGAACAAAATCAAGGAACATAGTACATAAAGTTTGATATTTTAAACTTTTGCGAAGATAAATAAAAATCATATTGCGATCGTTTTTAGTTTCACTTGTTAAATTTTTTGTATTTAATTATTAAACTATGCTGTTTCTATTACAATAAAACTCGATTATCCGGATCGCTAAAAATTAAAACAAATTTTATAAATTTGCTACTCTGCCTGTGGCTAATTTCGTCTATTTTCAAATGTTTGCGTATTTCTAAACAGAAATCCGTATTGTACTATTGTACTTTATGGCCGATTGGTTATATTAGATAAGGTGTCCAACTATTTTTTGTTCATCAAAAAGAGTACACTTTGCAAGTATAACCGTAGTGAGGAGCAAAAAAAAAAAAAACCAAATCGTCTCTTTTTAGCA
>WYDF02293272.1:0-16111 GCA_009867245.2 Adranes taylori | reverse complement strand
GCATTCGCATTCGCATTCGCATTCGCATTCGCATTCGCATTCGCATTCGCATTCGCATTCGCATTCGCATTCGCATTTGCATTCGCATCGAATTCGCATCGCATTCTCATCGCATTCTCATCGCATTCGCATTGCATGCGCATCGCATTCGCATCGCATTCTCATCGCATTCTCATCGCATTCGCATTGCATTCGCATCGCATCCTTTTCTAGTAAAAAATCTTAGATAAGTATCGCAAAACTTCTCTTAAATATTATCAACGCATCACTTGTACAAGGTAAATATCCAAGCCATCTCAAGCATGCAATAATCTATAGACCAATTAGCATTTTAAATTCTTTCTCTATAATATTTGAATACGTGTTTCAGAATAGAATAATAACTTTCTTCAAAAAGAGGAAGCTGTTCAGTATTTAGAAAACATGGATATCTTCAAGGGAGAGGCATAAAAACTGTTGTTTACGATTACATACAAACAGGTTATCGCGATTTGGATTCGGGAATGTTTACTTGTGGAATTCCTTTAGACCTCGCACGAGCTTTTGATTGTATTTATCACTCAATACTTATTTCAAAGTTATACCAGTATGGTATAAGAGGAGTAAGATCTAAAGTATAAGAGAGGAGTAAGATCGACTTAGATTGGATCGAAAGTTGTTTATCACACAGGGCACAGTGCTGAAAGTTAGAAATCCACAAACATCTGAGTTAATTGAGTCATAGCAGCTAAATGAGGAGTTCTCAGGGTAGAATTTTAGGCCCCTTGCTATTCATATTCTTTATGAATGATATGTTCACGGTTAACGAACACAACAGTTCTATAATAAACTTTGCCGATGATACAATTTTTTAGAATAGCTTCAATAATGTTCATTTAAATCGCACATGATTATTGAACTCACTTTGTAATTGGTTTGAGCAAAATAAACTTATGCTAAACTCAACAAACACTACAAGTATGCATTTTAAATCAAGTCATGCTAGAGAAGATCCCAGTCGCATAATTTTGACTATGTAGATTACAAATTTTCAAGCAATACTAAGTTATTAGGGCTAACAATAGATGAATCATTAAGTTTTAAGTGCCACATAAATTTCTTAAGTCAAAAAATCAATAAATCTTGTTATGGGTTAAGAGTACTGATATGGAATACAAACGAACATTTTTCAAATTTATTTTATTTTTCAAATATTTATAGTCTACTTAGATATGCCGTAATATTTTGGGGCATAAGTGCTGATAGCAAAAAAAGATTTAATATCAAAAAAGAGCACCACGTATTTTAAATAAAATACATTTTCTTGACTCATATCGGGGTGTGTTCCGTGCCAATAATATGTTAACGTTAAGTGCTATATATGTATATGAATGTATGAAATTCTTTTGAGAAAACAGAAATAAGTTCGACGAATATGTAACGATATATATATTTAACGTTATGTAATGTCTAATTTTCACAACACAAGACACACATATTTATTGTTACCCAAACTATAGATTAAAGACATATGAAACAAGCTTATATGTGGCGCTTACATGTGCCTCAAAATATTTAACAGTTTACCAAAATCTATTCAAGAAATAACCTGTTATAACAAAATGGAGAAAGAATTATTTAATATGTTACGTACTTTAGAGCCATACGCATTACAAGAGTTCTTTAATCGTAGCTTTGGATAATTTATGTTGATTGTGAAGATAAATGTTAATTGTATAAATTTTTAAATCTAAGTGAATACCAGAGAATATATCTGACGCTATTTTCTGTATTTTAAAATTCAGTAAAATAAAGACGCTGTATTATTATGAAATAAAATTTACATTAATTTATTATATAACATTGAATTCTTCATAATTTTACGAAAAGATTGAGATACTGATCACCATTGAAAGTGTATTTTTAAATAACATATTAGTATAGTAAAAAATTATTAAAGCTTCAAATTTTTAGAATTTATAATATCAAATTCCGGCATAATTACGTATTTTACAGTTAATTTTCATCATTTTAAATTCATATATGTTCCGTGAACAATGCGGCAACGCTATTTTGCATATATATTGCAACAGTGTATGCATCGTATGAAAGAGAACATTATTGCTTATTCAATACAAATAAAAATAAAACGACAACAAACTGTTATTGCGAAAACATGTTGTGCGAAAACATGTTTTATTTTCTTAAAAATAAACGAAGGACGATAATTCGTACCTCAATGTCTTCGCAAAATTATGAGGAATTTTATGGTATACAATAAATTAAGGTAACTTTGTTTTAACGATGCACCTTTAACACGTTGACTGCCAACTACGAGATAACTTGTAGTTTGCGTTCTTGCCAAGGACGCCAATTACGAGTTATCTCGTAGTTTGTTTTCTTGCCATCTTTGTGCAGCTACGATTAAATTCGTAGTATATAAGTGTAAATTTGGCCAGATGGCTTTTGAGAAGAGAACAAAATATCAATACTGGCTTCTACGATCAGTATCCTGAAAATTGCCGTGGCAGTCAATGTGTTAAGACAACATCGCCCAAATTCTTTGTGTTTCGTGATACATAGAAGAAGTTTCTTGTGACATTGGAACTATAAGTTGACTCTTTCAATGCCTTAGAGAATGTTTTTTCAAAAACTTAATGGCAAAATATTTATTGACATAGATATATCGCACCGTTGCAACAAAAGTGACAGAAGTCAAAATCTCTGACTTTTGAGTTATTTCCATTAAAGCATTGATTTACTAATTCTAAGCATGAACACATTGCAATACTTAAGTTGCTGCTAATAATCTGATACCTTTTCTTCAATCCCCGTTGCTAAATATCAACATTACCAAAATGCAGCTCTATCTAAATTATTGCTTGAAACGCTTGAATAACATCTGTTTTTTCCAATGTGTTTGCGTACGATTTATCAAACTATAATTTAAATTTCTGTTGCTTATCAACAGTTTTATTTGGATAAGATTGTAAATGCGTAAAAGAAGTAAATAGTGCTGATGCTATTATTTTCTTTTATTCATTGCATTTAGATTTTTGAATGAAATGCTAATTAATTAATATTACCTTAATGTTAATTTTAACATTATTATAATATTACATAAATGAAACAAGTATTCCAAATCTTCAATTTAACTTTTAACTTAACATTGTTGTTTATGTTATAACAATGTATGAAACTAATAAGGAAGAGCAATGATAATGTTTGTCTGGCTAACTTAAACTATGAAAGTAAACAATATCAAAGAAAATGATCATTACCTATAATAGAGAAAATGAAGCCGCCAGCGTCAGCCAACTCATTGATCCCGTTGTACAATATCCATATCTTCCTATATCATTGAAATTCTTTGGAAATTGAAAAACTTATTGTTTATCATTAATAAGAACAAGTCATTAAGTTGAATGTAAAATTGCTTGACATGTTTTTTCAAGCCAACAGTATGATTGTTATTTATTATAAAACAAATAAAGTTAGATGGTAACTACAATCTCAATGATAATTTACTAAATAAAATAAGTTTGGAGATCTAAAAAATAAAAAGGTACATGAGCTTAACGTTAAGCTAAAATTGTCCTACATAAATCTAGAGTATCTATAATAAAAATTTAAATACCTGAATTTAATTTTACATTTCAGAATGGAGGTGACGAATTAAAATTTGCTTAATTTTGTTTAATTTTACATCCACGTTAGCAATTATTATGTAGAAGAAAGATATTTTGAGAATCAAAAACAAGTTTACAATCATTTAGGGTGTATTGTTTCAATCAACGAAGGAACAAAGATCAATCAGAAGATAGCGCTCACACAGCCAAATCCACGAACTACACACAGTATACAATATTGACAAATTATGATAATATTGACATTACAATTTAGAGCAGTTTAGTATTTAGAAAATATTTTACAAAATCCATGAACTGAAATGAGGTGTGTTTATTCATAAAAGATTTATTTGATAGAAGTCTATCCTGAATGTAAATCTATTCTAGAAACTTATTAGCTAATATACGTTCTGCTAATGAGACCTCTCTCTGGTCCTTATACAGTCTTCGTGTTCTCTAAGACGAACTCCAAAGGAGCGTGACATCATCTCAATATAGAGTCTCAAGAACCGCAATCCAATGGTTCTTGTCCAAAAGAGTCTTTTTTATTTAGAAAAATATTTCGTGCAATATTGATATAAAATTTTTTAAATAATGAAGACAATTTAGAAATAGCAGCATTTACATATGTTACATTATGATAATTTTTGGGGCTATCTATTTCATCTACTTGCTAATTTATAATGTTTCTTAAAAAATATTTTATTATTAACTTTATAGGGTAACCATTGTTTAATCCTAATATTCTATGGAAATGAATTTCATATACAATATGGATGTAGTGTAATATATAATTTATATTTATTTGAATTTCCTCATACTAAGGCAGTTGAATAAGTAGTCATTTTTTTTAAATTAAATACCTTGATATAATATGTTAGAATTGTGTTCTGTATAAATGATTTTGTGCACGTTTCAATAAATTGTTATTTGAATAGATTTTTAGTATGTTATAGCAAATACGAAATAAGCAAATATTTTTTATTAAAAAAAAATTTGGAATGGTAATTATATGCTGATCTACAAACATTTCCTTTAAAATTGTTGTTCTAAATAATTTATAGAGAATAAATAGTTTCTAGCGATAAGTCTAGCGATCCTATTTTTCATACTTAAGTCCTTTACATCATGCATAAAACGTAAAACTTATATTCGCTCATATTAAAGTTAAGGATTGTAACCCACACATCTCTCGCAGAAGCGGATTAATTTTAGTTGATCCTTCAACAATTTGGTCGCAGGTCAACGTGGATAAAAGAATAAAATGCTGCTGTATTACGACCAAGGAGAATGCGAGGCAAAAGAAATCAACGTATGACTGTAGGAGTTTTTACGATAGATTTTGAATTGTCACTCGTTGTCATTGTAATTAATAAATAAATTCAAGAAAGCGATGCATTTATTAATCGAAAGTTCATGAGTAAATTGAACTTCCGGCTGATAACCGTTAATGTGGTTTCTCACCTATAACAAATCACTTTCATCTCCATCAATAATAATAAGAATATCATCAACATAACGTGTGTAAAATATGACACTTTATTTATAATTTCTGAATCGGAAGAAAATAGCCTATTCTCCAGTTGTGACATAAACATCTCCGCCAAGAATGGACCTACATAACGAACCCATGGCTAAACCAGACATCTGTTTGTATATGGAACCATTAAATTTAAAGTAATTTTGATCCAAAGTGAATCTCAACAATGTGATAATGAAACTGCATTCGTCATCAGATAATGAACTTGTAATTAATTTGTCCGTGATTGTCCGATATTAAGAACATCATTATTCGGAACCGGTGGAAATAAATTAGCCAAAATTAGCCACATCTAATGAGGCAACTAAGTACTCTTCCCTAAAGACAAAAGACTTCAACTGTGATACCAATTCAATAGAATTTTTAGACAGATTTGTTGATCACAATTGTTTTAGTTTAAATTGTGACACTTCAACTGATGAAGGTAAATTACACTGCTGATTATATTTCGATGCAATGTTCCTAACGACTTATATTTGTTAGTTATATATTATTATCCATTCAATCCTCACAATGAAAATTTTAAGCCTAGCAATCTCAAAAATGTATGCAGAAGCGGACGGTTCTACAAATTCTATAACAAAATGTGATGACACATTGTAAAACACTGAAGCTATGCCAATTCAAAATCCTGTAAATGTAAGTCTAACATCAGGAGCACATTAATCAAATAAAACATATGAACATGCCGTCGAAACTAAATTGATAAACAAACAATTCGCCGGGCAGAAGTGACCTGACATGCAGAATATCCCTTTTTTTATTCTGTTATTTATTTTCCCTTCCGTTTATTTCCTCCATTATTGTTTTCATCTATTCTATCATTGCATGCTCCCACACCTAAACCTTGCAATCATCTTCTTCTCATTCAAACGCCTATTCGACCCCAAATATTCTGGCACCGCTCCTTACACTTGTTTTTCCTTATACCTTCCGTTATACTTACTCTTATATTCTGCCTCCTCTCTGACCTTTCCACATCCATTATCGTTCTCTCCACTTCCATTTCATTTACCACTCATTTCATCACCCTATCTTACCATTCTCTAATTGACCACCCGCATCTCTCATACATTCTCTTTCGCTCCAACACCCATCTACTTTTCGTCTCGCCCATTTCCGCTTCCTCCATAGCGCTTATGTATATCTTCTTCACAATTCTTTCCATCTCTCCTATCATTGAACTCACTTCATATTACTTCATATTGCAGTTGCGGTTATACAATTAATATTTAAAATTTTTCTTAATTTGTATTTGCCATAAAAAAATTTAGTATTTTCGATTGTCGCTCATACGTATGTTCTACGGAACTAGCTCTGGTTCCAATGCCTGGTGAGCAATGAACCACAATGAACCACGCAACTGGCTGCACATTGTTCACTGTTCTTCTCGGCGCGATGCTCTGCTAAGTACATGTTCATGTGTAAACGTATTAAGTACTCACTTAATATGTTTGGCTATGGTACAACGCTGTGGGGAAAACTGTGTGTCTGCTTCGTGTTTAACTAAATATTCTCTGTTTATTTTCATCAAATGTAGAACACTACGCCAGTGATTTGAAATAGAAATCTTTTCCTACTTATTCAGTTAGTTTGGAATAAATTACCGAAAAAGAGATGCGGAGAAAACAAGTTTATAAAAAATAATTCATTGACCTGATGTAATATATGTCTCAATGGGAACAAGTTTTTTTCAAATGACATCGCGTTCCAAACATATACGACGATAAAAAAATGTTCCTTAAAGAAAGACACATCACTAAATTTAACTGCTCCTAGTTCTCAGGCCAATGAAGATAAAATTTATATAGTGTTCAAGGAAGCTAGACGAACTAAATAATAATCTTCAGTATGAAAATTTTACGCGTGAATTAGCTAAAAATTCTAACCCACTGAATGCTCTTTTATATTATTTCGAGGGGTCCTAGTTCTCATACCAAAGATGGTAATCTTTACGCACTGTCTTCTCCTGCTGAGTGTCCTACCAAACTGAATGAAAAAACTTGCAGTATGTATCTCATTCTTAGTAACGAAAGTGATATCGACCATTCAGGTGCAGATCCTAATTTAAATGCCTTTTTGACAGTAGTTCGCGTAATGTACACCATTTCTTGGACGGTGCTAAAAAAACTCGATGAAGTTGAAGCTTGCGTCGATGAACCAGATGTAAAAAAATGTAACGAAACACTGAAGGATGGGTGAGAAGAGGGCAAAGAGGGTGAAAATTCTAGATAAGCCTATGTTACAACATCAAAAACTAACAAACAATTTCCTGCTAGAAAAATATATCGTCCTTGTGGAGAAAAATTGACAACACAGTCAGAAAGCATATGTTCAATAATTAGTGGAATCATGCTAATTTACAATTGCAAAGAGAATTATTTCTAGGCGCACAGAAACTACCCAAAACATCGCTACTTAACCACGCATAATTATAAAAACATGAATTCTCCATTCTTTGTGATAAACAATTATTGTACAAGAGTATGCAAACAATTCTCTAAGGCCACCCTTGATATTGATAGACCTAATCGGATAGCTCTGACAAAGAAAAATAATACTGGATTCCTTGTCTACGATATGAAAGAAAAATTCGGAAGGCAGCAAACTGTTGCTTCCGAAATCAAAGAGAGTGTACTAATACTTATTAATGCTATAACCTGAGTAGATATAATTGTTTAAGGGCTGAAACCAAACGCGGATATATTTAAGGCGATAAGAGTTTTGCTGATCTCTATCGTGAATATAAAGGAAACCTAGAGAGACAAGGGCTACCAATTGCAAGTGCAATGATCTTAAATGGCATATCCAGTCAAGTAAATTACTGTAACATCTGCGAATTGTACAACAATGTGGATGACGACGGAAAACACATGACGATAGATACATACAATCTACATCTCAAAAATTATGCGGCAACGAAAAAATTCTGGTAAAAATAATCAGAATATTTACTACGTGTATTGCTAAAAGCCACGATGACAGTAACAAAGGCCTTGGTTTCTTGATTTTATTGCACAAGTAATCTAAATTACTTTAAATTAACCATATGTGATTTACATGCCAAGAATGCGAAATGTTACTTTTACAGCGTAACTAAAAGATACCTGCTGTCGTGGAACTTCTCGACATCCTTAAAATAAGGGAGAGAATGTGCACAGCTTACAGATAAAGCCCTATATAAATATATCAGTACGATATACTGATCCGAACATCAAAACCAGAAGGCCGCCACATATTGCCTTTTGATTTCATGTTGCTACAGGAACAACTGGGCAATAAATTTTCTTTAGACCTAAATAAAAAAACTCAAGTGGTATGATATTAAAGTACTCAGATTTTGAAAAGGTGACCAATGAAAATTCTTTTATAAAACGTCATATTAAGACACTGAATTTAAAAAAGTCAGCTCTGTGTAGTTAATTCTCTGTGGTTGTACCAACCTCTATGAGAGATATACACAATAATTACAGACGATATAATTAGTCGTTTTAAAAAAAAAAAATGATTTAACCTGAATTCACTTATTCCACTTTTATACTAATTGAATGTGTATACACATGATTATTTAGTATGTCATAATTTAATTAACTACTTTACTTACAACTGACATTCTTTTGTTATGACAATAATAAAACAAAAGTGTTTTTCACTAAGATTCGTTTTTGACTGTCTTATAACTCCTGAATTTTAAATTTCTCGGGAAAAAATCAATATTCGAAACTGTCTCAGCTCTAAAAATATTTTGATATACTAACTAAATCTCCAAATATGTTATTATAATATTTATTAAAAAAAAAATTAACACTGCCACCAGTCCAAATATATCAGTTCTGTGTGGGTCATATACAAGTAAAAAACATCACAAGTTCAAGGTTATGCTTCAGATTTTGTCGCCTCTACAATGTTCTATTTTGTTGTAATATTTTGTTGTTTTATCGCTATTTCTAAAAACGTAGTTTTTTATATTTTGATACTTTTGTGGCAATGGTGCGAAAAGATGATGTAAAAAAATTATAATTTGTTAGCTCTGTTACCTGATGCCTTATTAAAGAACCGCATTCTGCATACAAAAACATTTCTATATTCACTGATACTAATAACAAATAAAATGTGATACTATCCATACTGAGTTCGCTTAAAAATAAAATTTAAATGGTATAATTACGCGCCACGAGGATTTACACAATTTTAACAAATATCATTGCAAATAAAACCTCTAGAAGAAGAATGTATGCAAATGTCAATATGGATTTCATTTTTAATAAACATTATTACCCCAACGGAAATAACTGTCTTAAAAAATCTATATGAGGTATTTATAGATTTATCTGTTTATGTTTTGTTTTTACTCAATTCTTGCGACTAATTCATTTCCATAAATTTTGTAATAACTTGCTTTATGATTTTCTCAAATAAGAAAATACTTGTCTTACAAGTGCTACATCGCTACATCGTTGTTCAGAGCTTGTACATTTGTTATTCAAGACGAATTGTGCTACCGCAAAATTTAAGCATATGACAGTAAAAACTATCCGGATTTTAATTTAACTTTGACCCGGAGCCTAGAAAACTGTATTATTTGAACACAATTGAATATCTTTAAAATTTATCAGAAAGCTAGCCTGGTTATTTCAAATCCTTTCAGATTCTAAAACTATGACTTCCAGTATTTCTATGTCACATAAAATTATACTTACTAGTCAAGTGCTATTGCATAAAATATAAGGGTGGTGACTATGACGTCCAAAAAGTATTGGAAAAGTAATACTTCGCGAATTAATTTATTAATTTGTTTCATTAACCTAAAAAATAAATATATTTGCGTTTAACCAGGTTGGTCACTGTGCAGCGGATCTTCAATACTATGTTATAAATATCAATACAATTAAAGTCAAGTTGGAGACTTCATTGCTTTAAGGATTTGAAAACTTTGAAACCAAATATTGAAGCAGTACATGTTATGATGCCTTCAGCGAGGAATATGACGTTCAGTATTAGTGTATAATTCTAATACGCACGGGGAGCGCAGTCGAAAAGTATGAAACTTGTCGATTTACTATTAATTTTTTTATCTTCCATACTTTCTGAGTCATAAAAAAAAGTTTGTTAAACTACGAACGTAGCAACATCGAGTACGATACCAGTTGGACACAAGGCTCTAATTCAATTGGACACAATACCAGGCACTATGTGGCAGAAATATTTTCGCCTCAACTATAAAACTGAATTTTTCAATAAAATGATTAGTTCGAACCCTCTCAAAATTATAATGTGGACTCGTCACTCAAAACGACATTTATCCAGCCGCACCATATTATAAATCTCATATTATAATCTCATATTATAAACTCACCATATTATAAATCTCATAAAACATAAAATATTTTCAATGTAAAGTGATTCTGGTTTTATAGCAACCATGGCTTAAATAATTAATTTTAGTAGGTAAGTAATACCAGATTTCACAACAAATGTCTTAAAAAACGACTTTGTATTATAAGAAGATACTGAAGAGTCTGTATAAATAATAGGTGAAATGACGTCATAGAACTTGTACCAGTTTTTTTTAAAGAAATTTGTTGTGAGAGCTGATATTGCTTATCTACTATAATTAACTGAAATATTCTTTCCTGTAACTTTATATGTGCTATTAATTAGGACTAACATGCACATGATTTTTGAATATCGGTTGGCATGGCGACAAATTGTTTTATGCGAAATATAATAAAACTAATGAATTCCTGTATATGAAAGTTGGCATGGCAGTCATCTATAAATACAGAAACTGTAAGAAACATTGGAAACAAACATATTGATATTTTGGCTAGAGTGTCTCAAAAATAAAATAGCATTAAATATTTTTAATACCAGCTTACAATAAAACACAAATATGCTGTTCGATAAACTCAGCCATTTGCATTTTTAACTCCTGGCTATTTTTATATAGACTTAAATTTTTAATTCCATATTTTAGCATTTCAAACCCCATATAGCATTTCAAAATCAAAGCAACGAATATCGTGTCAGAACTTAGTTCAGAAATATAAATAACATGAAGTAGAATTAGCCCATCCAAAAATACTTTAAAATATAAACAGGAGCTATTGCTTAGATCGCAGTATTCATATTGGGGAATTGCAAGGCGATCGCTATATAATGGACTTAGAGCTACACCGAGAACTCCAAGACAACTTAGCATCCAGAATACAAGTAGTACCAAATACACTGTGTTGTACATCTTTTGAAGTTTTTGAGAAATATCAGGACCAAATTTATCCCAACTCCAAAATAAGTTAGAAAAATCTCTGATTTCTAAAAATTCGTCTTCTTTCAAAATCCATATCAAGTATCGAATAGCTACAAGCAACACTCCAGGAAGTATAACATTTTTAGTCAACAATTGACTATTATTTCCTTCCCAATTTATTGTAATTCCTAGAAACATTAATATTAATGTTATCCAAAGTAGAAAGAGGCATATGAATTTTAAAATCTTATATTTTATGGATTTAGAACGCACAAAGAGTCCTACAAGATTAAACGCTCTTATAGTCAAATCTAATATTGCATCGTTCATAATTTCAATTCAAATAAATTTACTTTATTTCATTAAACAAATATTGTTACAAATAGGTTTTAAATTTCAAATAATAACTAAAATGTTATTTGTTAAGAAGGATCGATTTATTTAAAAAATTTATATGATATTAAAACTAAATATAATATGCAAATAGTTATTTATTATTGAGACAAAATTAAACTAAATGTAAAATATAATTTGTATAATAACACTCCGTCAAACAGATTAGTGATTCTCAACCTTTTTCGTCAGGGTACACTTTTAATAATTTAAAACTTTGGCGGCTCACTAACAATAAGATAAGTTAACAGATTTTTTTGTTTATTAATTGATGCACATATAATATGTTTTATAAAATAAGCATAGGATAATAACTTTCAGTGAAAACTAAATTAGAAATTGCATTACAAAGTAAACAAAATGTTTATTTAATGTCAAGTTACAAATTGGAGCTTCATTTATATTTGGGCGTAGAAATTGTAATGCTTCACTCATTTCGTGATCCAGATTTAAAAATCAGTTTCGTCAACGTTGTAGATTTTTTCGGCTGTTAGTTGATATATCTGGACAGTTCCTTCTAACAGTTTAAAGAATTGTTGTACAGCCACCTTGTTAAAGCCCAACGCACGGGCACCTGGCGTAGTCTCGGGCTTTCTGATTGACAAGTCTTTTTGCCTATTAAAAAAGCCCTGCATCTTTGATCAGGAAGTTGAAAGGCAACCTGCCTACTTTCTGTGATAGTCAGAACAAACAATCTTGCTTCCATATCTTTAAGACAATTAACAAGTTCTTCTTCTTCTTCATTAGTAAAAACGGGCTTTTTAGCGCTTAAAACTTTTGAAACAGAATAACCTGCATTATGGCATGGTTTGTTTACATGACACTCCAAGGTAATCTGAGGAACAGCAAACGAAATAGATGCTCGATGGTAACCCATTTCACCACTTACTACAGCATTTACAGCCTGTTGCATACTCTCTTTTGACCAATTTTGACGATCAGTCTTTCTCTTGTACTTAGACACCATCTGGAAACGAAACAAAAATATTTTATGGGAAGTTGCATAAAAGTAGGGTAAAATGGGGTACCCCATACGGCAAAGAGATCTATTGGTACCACATTATGATCAATGCGCAAATTTTTAGGTTATGACCCATTTATTTTATTGGAAGTAAGTTTTTTCCAACACAATGAAAAGAAAGTCTTTAGAAAATATCCACTTTTATTAATAATTTTATTGAATAATAAATTGGTTTTCTATTGCTTTCGATGAACTTATTCTTGGGGGATATTACAACTTTGTTTACTAGAAACGCACATCTGCACACAACGATCAACTAGCGACTATTGATTTCTGCTTTATGACAGATGTCGTATACACGCGAGTATAATATAATTCGAGAAAACAGCAGAAGATGAGAAAACAGCGGAAGAAAGCCAACCCCAGGGTTCACCATTGTCTCCAATACTGTACAATCTTTTCGTTTCAGACATTCCAACATTTAGGAAAAAGAAAGGTGTAAAATTTTTACAGTTTGCAAATAACGCAGCGGTATTGGTGCATCAGCCAAAAACGTTTTGCTAAAAACAAACACTCAACGTGACCAAAAACAGTAGAAATTTCCACAAAATGTGGAAGTTTAAATTAACGGGAATGAAACTCAAATTTTTGGGTTTAGTAAAAAATTGACGTGAAAAACCATATAACACTTATAGGTAAAAAACTAAACGTGCATAAATAAAGAACATATCTCGGAGTCACTTTCAATTCAAAATGACATTTCAAGCGCACGTCAAAAGGAGAGAAGCAGTCGCAACCTAAACCGCACACAGGCTACAGGGCATTGTCAAACACGACAACAGTCTGAGCATGCAAGCCAGAATAGAAATTCTAAAAGATCTCCTCATGCCACAACTCCTCTACGGTCAGGTGTGGCAAAAAAGAAAAAATAGTGACAGCGCAGAACAAATTGTTCAGAAGAGTTATCGATGCACCGTGGTATATTTCCAACTTACACATAAGAAGAGACCAAAAAGCTCCCGACCTATTACACTTGGCGCAAAAAAGGAAGATCCGAAATGGTTAACAGACTTTTTAATCACGCCATCCCTGAAATCAAAGATCTCGCTAAACACATAAGCGAGTAAATGTACACGGCACTCTCTGATACTACCCACTGATAGTACCATGCATAGGAAGATCGACATCATTTGCGAGCGCCGCAGAAAATGAGAGAAATTGGAAGTTAATGAAACAAATATACAGACAGTTCTTCGAGTGTAACTCAAGACAACATTGTTAGCTCTTCAAAATTAGTAGTGCAATACAAAAATTTACACAAAAATGCCTAAATGCAAAATTTTAAAATGAGCTGTAAAAATTCATTTAGCATATCTTAATTTTTTTAATGTGTGTATGTTGCTTTTCTTTTGAATTTAAGAATTTAAACGATTAATTTTATTAGTATTCAGTTGTTGAAGTGAGTGAAAGATTACCAAGGCAAGACAGATGGGTGGTAGAGGGAGCGATAAGGAAAAACGTTAAGGGTAGGACAAGCGGGGGAATAATAGTGGCGGTAAAGGAAGGAATAAAGTATAAGGAAGTGGGGATGGAGGCTTGGGAAAGAGTTAAGGGATTAGAAGTGGCGATAGGAGGGAATAAATGGCTCTTGGTGGTGGTGTATGTTAGTAGATAATGGAAGGATTTTATGAGAAAAATGGGGGATAGAATGGAAGAGTGGAGGAGAGAATATGAAAGAATTGTGATAATGAGAGATTGGAATGTGTGGGCGGGAGAGTGGGGGGGGGAACGAATGTAGGAGCAGATGGAGAGTTGGTCAAAAGGAAGTCGAAGGATAAGGTAATATATTCGGAAGCGAGAATGTTAATGGAATGGCTGGACGAACAAGATATGGTAATGATGAATGGATGTGTAGAAGGGGATTGGGAGGGGGAGATAACATGCAAACGACACGGAGGGGGTCAGTTATAGATTATATCTTAGGGAATGAGGGAGCAAAGGAGTTGTTAGAAAATATGAAGGTGGGAGAGAGGATAGTATCGGACCATTTCCCGCTGGAAGCACTGTGGGCAACAGGAGGTGAGGGGACAGAAATAGGAGAAAGAGGGGAAGATATAGGGGAAGCGGAGGAGGGTGAAAGGTATGAATGGGGGAGTAAGGAAAGAGGCAAAATAAAGGAAATGTTGGATAAAGTGATATCGAAAGAAGTGAGGAATATGGAAGAAATGAAGGAGAGAATGAAAGTAAATTTGGTGAGAAGAAAGAGGACAGATGAGAGGAGAAAAGGAAGGGGTGGAGAGGTGGCAATGTATGGGAATAGAGGGAGGGAATTAAAAAAAGGTTCAGGGAAGCGTTAAGGAAAGTCAGAAGGGGAGAGGAAAAATGGGAAGAGTATGCCAGAATAAAAAGAGAATGGAAGGAGGAAGGGAGGAGATGGGGAGCTAAAATGGAGGAAGTAGAGAGGAATGTTATAAAGGGGTTGAAGACAGAGAAGGATATTTGGAGGTATATAAGAGAGAAAGGAAAGGAGGCGGAGAGAAAAGCGGGGTGTATAACGCTGGAGCCTTGGACGGTAAAGTGTAGGGAGACAATATTGGGGAAAAGGAATAATGAGGGAGAAGTACATAACTTATGCTGAAGGGAGGAAGAAGGAATGGAGGAACAAATTGAAGTAGGGAAATAATAAGGGAAATGGGAAAGATTAAGAAGGGTGGTAGAGCGGACCAAATGGGATCCCGAAGGAGGTGTGGAAGTATTTGAATGAGAAAGGGGTGGAATCGGTATGGAAGGGTGAAGACAGAATGCCGAATAATCGGAAGGAGGGGGAGATAATACCAGTATACAAGAGAGGGAATAGAAGTGAGGCAGATAGTTATAGGGGGGTGACTAATATGAATGGGTTATATAGACTGTATGCTAGGGTGTTGAATGGTAAACTGCAGAATGAAATGGATCCGAAGAGAATACTGTCAAATACGCAGGTGGGATTCGTGAGGGGCAATGGTACAACGGATAACATAGTAACGTTAAATTATGTAATAAACAAGGAAGCGAGCGAAGGGATGAAGTTGTTTCTATTGTTCCTGGACCTTAGCGCCGCATTTGACAGGCTGAATAGAGGAAGGTTATGGGGTAGGATGAAATAGATGGGAATCACGGAGAGAATGTATGAGAATGTAAGGCGGTTATATGAGAGAAATAGAGTAAGAGCGAGAGTAGGAATGAATGTGTCAGAGTGGTTTAAGGTAGAAGAAGGGGTTAGACAAGGGTACCCTCTGAGTCTGAGTCTATTTAACATATATGTCTCAGACTTGGAAGTGGTGTTAATGAGGGGGCAAGCTGGGGGGGTATTAGTGGGG
>WYDF02293261.1:0-16112 GCA_009867245.2 Adranes taylori | reverse complement strand
TATAAGAAACTAAGTACTTTATTATACAAATTAGAACAAACGAATTCCCAACCCAAACTTGAATCTCATGCAAGAACTTCATGAATCTCATTAATTCTGTAAGACGTAAACCGTAACAATTTATGCGTATTGGCTTGTCGCTTGTGTATAAACTTCTGCTGCTTCACTGATTTGCGTGGAATCAAGTGAGTGGCTCCATAGAGACCGTGTAACAGACAGGAAAACTCTGTGGAGGCTCACGTCTATATATACCGCTGTATTGTATAAAATATTTTAGTTCAATTCTCGAACTCGAAGAGCTAAGCTCAGCAGCAACAGTCACCAGAAATCAGCGAAGCGGAGAAACATCAGAGCGACAGAATAATAAGAGTAGGAATTAGAAAGCATTCGGTGAGCGTTTACATATATTTTATACTGTTCAGTTGCATGTGTTTATAATAGCTTTATCTTCCTCTACCTTAACTATTCTCCTATACCAGTAGACTGTATGTGTCTATCGTGTGTCAGCCCAGCATAGTTACAGTTACTTAGTGATGTGAACACCCAGGTATATTGGTTTCCTTGTTACACCAACAAACCACCACTTGAGTGTATGTTCCTGGCCTATGTCAGCCCAGGCTAGCGTTACGTAGCTATCTTAACACCTGTGTCAACCCAGGTGTTGAGTCACCTATTGTGGATCCTGGTAAAGCGGTCCGCTCATTATTCGAACCTTTGTGCTAGTAACCTCCCTACCAGTTTATATTTTTGCTTCAATATTTTTATGTTTTGTTATCTTATCACAGACGTTTGATATGCATTACTTTCTGACACCGCGTTTCTGAGATTACGTCAAAATTGTTATTTTTAACGAGAAATCGGCATCACAAAGTTCTGCGTCGCTGCTTGTCTATAGTGCTTCACATTCCGCGAGAGCTTGCACTTTTTGCTTAGGTAATATAATTATTTTAATTGCAATGGATACATAAATCTACAATAGATAATATAGTGACCTTAAACTACATTATAAATCAGGAGATATGAGAAGGAAAGAAGCTGTACTTATTATTCCTGGATCTAATATCTGCGTTCGACAATTGAGAGACAGAATATTTATAGAAGAGGATGAATAAGGTTGGAATAAAAGAAAGTGTGTAGTTGAAGTTAAACGGTTGTATAAGGAGGCAAGGGTACGTGTAAAATTGGAAGTAATGTGTCAGAATGGTTAAGTGAGAATGGAGGAGTGTAACAGGGACGTCATTGTGTATATGGCGGCTAGTAGAGAGGAAATTAAAATAATGGTATGCAAGAAAAGGGGTACGGAAAGTAAAACTGAACGGTTTGAAATGAACGGTGAGAAAGTTAAATGTGTAAAATATTTTAAGTTCTTGGGTATAATAGGAAAGGGAGAACAAAAGAACATGTGTGTATGATAAGAAAGATAAGGATAATGGAAATAGGGAACTGTGAAAGAGTGCAGGAAAGAATAATAAGGAATGTTGAAGTTGGAAAGAGGAATGATACAATTAAGAGTGAACATATATAATAGGAGATACAAAGAAGTAATGGTGATAGGTGATATGCCTGGGTATGTAAAATCGGAATTAGGTATGATTAAAACAAGAATGGTTGCTCTGTTTAGATGTGGGAATGAGGAAATGGGCAATAAATATTGGCTGCAAGAATATATTAGGAGATACAGGATATATGAATTAGTGGAAGAGTCATGGGAACATTGGATGAATGAATGTCATGGAATAAGATTTATTATAAATACATAACCCGTGGTGGTATTTAAACCGTCGTCTAGAAGAGGGAATATATCAGAATTCAACAAGGTTATTCACTACACCAACTGGTCGCATTGCAATAGTTGCGTTTTATGGTGTTGATAAAAAGAATCCTCGCATATACGATGCTTCTTGTACAAAACAGCTCGTTAACGACGGTAACGAGCTCGTCCAAAAACAGCTCGTTAATGACGGTAACGAGCTGTGTTAAATATCAACAGCTCGTTACCGGCGAGCTGTTGAGATTTAAATTTCTTGTATAAAATAACACTAAGAAAAGATTATCTCAAAAACGCGGCGTTATAATGTTTTGTTTACATTCACGGCGGTGATGTGTGAGGATGCATAAATAAGCGCGACGTCGGTATTCACATCTCTATTACGTGTGTATTGCAGAAGGCTACATTAACGTAAGGTTACATTAAAATTCAACTAATCGAAGCGTGTTTATTTCTTGATATGCACCTTTTGTTGTATACAACTAGTGATGTACCCAACTGGTGTATCCTATCGAATGATTCTGCATAATTTAACTTATTTCAGTTTACATCTGATATCTACGTGTCTAATAATGTCTCTCTTAAAATTTAACCCTCCTGTGGTATACATCTGCCCTCAATTTCGTGAAACGCGATGCCACGTTACGAATAACGAAGCTTATTATCTAACTTTTACGAACTAGAAAATTATGTAAAGTTATATATTATCATCTGACAGTGGTGTACTATTATTGGGAAGAAATTTAATGCTTGGATTCCATGATTTCCTACATTTAAACTATAAACACGTGTATGAATTTAAGTTAGCTCAATCACTATGTCCATCAGCTGGTTTTTCCAGGATTTTATGAAGTCAATCAACTGGTTTTATTACAGCTGCAGATCTAGTGACATCTAGTGTTACAAAACAATATTAACAATAACATAACCTGAAAAACACAACTATAAAATGTTCGTTTATGTTCTAAGTTCGTCTATCCAGACTTAGTAGTTGTAAGCTGTTTGGAGTTTATGCAGTTGTCCTCCAAAATTTTTTTACTCTCCAGGCCTTTTTCGACTACGTTCCTCCAATATAGCTGTTAAATTCATTACACTTCGGTTCTCATGTGCCCAAGATAGGACAGAGAAACATTACGTTAATATTTTATTTCTTAATGGTCCATTAATTTTCTTTAAATTTCATTTAGATAACTATCATTTTCTTAATTAAATATGAAATCAAATCAAAATAAAACAATAGTTACATGAACTATATGTGTTTATAGTTAAGTACTACGAATCTCGAGTAAATCAAAACATGATTACAATAGTACAATGATACGATTGACTACGTGCAGTGCCAATCTCGTGTATAATATTATTAAATATCTTTTTTCATACATATGCTATCGAAAACAGTTAATGCGTATGATTATAACATAAACAAAATAGGCGTATAAAACGCACGTAATAGTTTTCATATCCATTTAATTTAACTATAATGACGTATATCTTTATACCTTAAATGTAGTATAAAAAGACTGATTAGTCTATAATAAAATGAGATAAACTTGTCAGCGTTAAAAAAATTGAAACTAAATAAAAGAAAAGAAGCCGCACCCATCCAGAGCAACGTAGGCACGTGAAATCACAATAAAAGTCTGCGGATATAATTTCAGGAGGCATAAGTCCGGAGGAATTGATGAATCACGAAAAACCGTGGGCCAGGCCAAAATGGCTTCAACGAGGCCTATTGCCTATTGGAATAAAAAACAAGAAAATCCCGGAAGGAAAATTGGAGAAAAATAAGTGTTTCAAGATGTACAGCAATAATAGAACTAATTTTGCTTCATACATGACACTTCATACCGCCGGCAGCGCCACACTACGGTGGTTTATGGGAGACTGGAATCAAAGTCCGTATCGTTGACACACACGAAAGTGGGGATGGGCAAAGGCGGGTCGTGGTAATCCAAACGTCCGGAGGACGAAGAACAAATCGACCAGTAACGAAATTAATTTCTCTTTCAGTAAGAGATAAACCCAAAGTAACGCCGACTACACTAGAGGCAGCCAGCATCCTGAAGATTACGACTATAATAACAAGACAAGATGGATAACTTCAACGGCAAGGTACCAATAGATCATCTTAATTGTTACCATGTTGAATTGGATAATAACAGAGAAGGGGAACTTCAGCGTTCAATATGAATAAACAGAAATTTACGTAGAAAATATAGGAGTGGCGCATGCTACCAGAGGCATACTTAGGATTGGAGTGGAATATTCAGCATCCAGATTCCTTACAGATGAAGCTACGATTAATTGATTCGTCCAAGAATTCAAGCAAAGCGGTGAAAAGTTCAAGACGTATGATTTGAATCTCACTGCTCTGAATTAAACCTACAACTAGAAGAACAATTACAGAATTTTGAGGACCTGAATCATTTATGTCACTGAAATAAAAGAAGAAGAAGCATTTTAGGAAATATACTTACCTCCAACTTCGGACTAAATGACGAGGTTTGTAAAGATCCTGGAACAAAATCAACAACGGTTAAGGACATAACATGTGAGCAGTCGAAAATCATGTTATCGACCATCGCCGCAGTAAATACTATTGAACAAAACATCATATCCAAATTAAAGAAATTCCGAGTAAAACTGAACCAATGATTAGTCAATATTCATATGCTAAATCATATATGATTGCAAAAAGTATGTCGAATTAATTTCAGAATCATCACGAAGGATTAACTGCAATCATGTACAACAACCGAAACATTTATGACAACTATCCCAGCTATTATCCTGAAAAGAATAATAGAGGCTAACTCTGCATTACCGCCGCAAGTGAGAATAATGGATAAACTAATAGCACGAAGTAATCTGCATCGGAAAGGAGACACGACTACCGTGTATGGATACTTTCCAGTCATTCATACAAGAGCATTCAACCTGACAAGTATCACACTAATTCCACAGAAACTAAGAAAACATTCTTACACCATGATGGACATTCCAAAACCAATAGTAGCGGTGAATTATAATTTCAGTTTCAGTTATAAATATCGTTTCATTAATTGAATATTAAATCATATTAAAACAAAACAATAATTACTCAAGCTGTGTAATTATTAAGTACTATGAATCTTGAGTAAAACAATATAACAATAGTGCAATGGTACGATTGACTACGTACATTGCCAACGTCAAATATATAATAATAAATATGTTTTTTTATACATATGCTATAGAATACACTTCATTCGTATGGTTATAACATAAACAAAATAGGCGTACAAAACGCACGCAGTAATTCTCCTATCCATTTAATTTAACTGTAATGACGTATATCTTTGTACCTTAGATGTAGTATAAAGAAACTGATTAGTTTTTAATAATTCGAAATTAACTTATTAGCATTAGACCACTGTGTTTTACTTAACCCACATCCATCTAACGGTGCTCCACAGTAATTAGATTAAGTTCTAGTTACGAGCCAATGAAAGAGTAAGTTGCCGTATTACCCGTTTGTTCACATCTTTTATTTTTACTTTTTGTTAAACATTTTAGCCTCGCTGCTAAATTGCACATATTATTTTGTTAGTGTCAGTTGATATTATTGGAGATATTTTATATTGTTGAGACATTTTATGTTAACGGATTGGTAAAAACATGGGTGGAGGCAGTAGGATGGAAAGAAATAAAAAAATTGGTTCTAGGGTAAATTGCGACAGCCAAAGATAAAGCATGCGAAGCGCACACCCAGTAGGGAGGGGAAATATTAAGGGACTGGGAATTGGGCTGAATGAGGTATAAGGAAATGAATGTGAATAGGAAGGAGCATGTGAAAAAATGGTATGGTAAAAGAAAAAAATGGATGACTATTACTATTTATGTGAATAAATAAGTATTGGATGGGAAGAATGAGAATTTATGGGAAGAATGAGTAAGATGATAAGAGTTGTCTCAACGTAAAGTGTCTCAACGATAATGGTGGACTGAAATGTAAGAAATGGAAAGAAGGCAAACTCATATATAATGGGAGATGAACAATATCTTGAAAGGAAGTTGAAAGATAAAGTAACAAATGTAGAAGGAAAGAGGTTGTTATAATGGGTGGAAAAGAAGAAATTGGTGAGAAACGGTTGCATAGATTGAGATTGACACATACTGTTAACGTTTAGGGGATATAGATGCGGATGTAATTATGAATGACATTGCAAGGCTATGGGCTGAATATATAACGGTAGAATATCGAAATGAAATCGAATCACTTTCCAATGGAAATGGAGCGGAAGTTTAATAACGGAAATAATAGGAAAATAGAGGAAGTGATCAAGAGAAAAACAAGGTGAAGGATACATACATTTGAAATGAACCACAAAAATAACATACCGAAAGACTGGATAACGTAAAATGGAATGAAATGAATAACCTATATGAGGTTATAGAAGAAATAAATAAAATTAGTCAACAAAGTAGTAAGAAACAAATAAAAGATAAATACTAGTAGATAAAGGATGGATAAGGAAGAAAAAGTGGGTAAGAGAAATACTAAAAAAGTGAGAAAATGTGAGCATCTTGGAAAGATTTTAAGAAAGAGACAAATAAATAGAGAATGGAGAAGATGAGATGTAAGGAAAAGAATGATTAATATGACAGAGAAATAATCAACAATACAGTGTGAGAATGTTGAAAGTATTTAAGGGAAAGGGGTATAATGGGGATAGGAAAAGAGAGATGTTTGATACAGTTGAGAAAATGGGTAAAAATCTAAGAGAGAAGTGCACAATAGAACGAATGAAGCAATTAAAAAGGAAAATGTTGGTTATCTGAATAGATGTGAGGAAAGGAATTCCGAGGACATAAGGCTGGAAGGAGTGATAGAGGAAATATTGAGCATGAAAAAAGTGCACCGAAGCCTGACAAATTGCTGATTGAAATATGTTTTAATAAGAGTGAAATAAAAACATTATTCTTCTCTTTAACTTTCGCAGCAATTTCATTATTTCACCATGTCTCTGATTTTGAGTGATTCTTCTGAATTACACTTAAACTTTCACTGGTCGCATTTGCAATACATCTGTACATAGCCTCTAGTGTGTTGTGGGCAATACATTCAATTTTTCCGCTTAATATCAAGTTTGTACAGAAACATACTTGAAAGATGCTACAATAAATGGAATGTACGAAAAAATCTGTATTGGTCTGGGAATATGTATTGGTGATCTTTAGATTAACGCCACATCAATTGTATAACAGAACGTAGGGATTCTTTTTTTCTTATGGATTTCTTCAAATTTATGCTGATGAGCGTACCATATAATTAGACAAAAGTTCAACCCGCTTTGGGTCCCTGATCCTTAAGGACTTTGGCCTTTAATAATTCTTCAGGAAATATTCAGGAAAAATTGTTTTTTTATGGTTCCGCTACTCCAAGTGAAGTACAGTGGAAGCCACATATGCATTTATTTCTATGTAAGACGGATATTAAACCAATTAGCTAAAGGAGTCTATTTTAATGCACGCTTACGTAATATGCAATTTACACCTCGTTCTTACAAGCGAACATAAATTAATTACACTTATTATTTATTAAACGGTAGCAACATAATAGTTGTATAAACTGAAATATGTTTTGGCAACATTGTACATAAAGAATATTTTGTAAGTTTTCAAGCAGATCTCTCAAATATAAAATATAAAGATTTTATAAATACATACTCTTAAAAGAAATCCTATGCAAAGCAGAATATATTTTCAAATACTAATATAAACTAGTTTGAAATTTAAATGAGGTTGTTGCTGCCTAAAGAAAGAAAAACAAAGTTGCAAAAGTTTATCAGACGTTATATTTGATAGTTTAATATTTCATAGTAAAACACAAAATGATTCTTTATAGTGTTTTTCTCTTAATACAATTTGCATAGTTCCTATATAATTAATTCTATTACGTAGACATAGCTAAGTTTATAGCTCAATATTGTCTAATCTTTGTTTATCAAGGTAACAAATTGCGTGGGAACTAGACAGATGTAGCAAAAACAAAGCAGTATTGAAACGGGTAGCACATTTTATAAGGGAAATTGTTTCTGCCCTTCGGTGGTTTAGAAATATCAAAAGCGGTGTTGCAATTAATGTTTGAATATACTTATGAAAAAAAAACTCATTTTGTAACCCCTCCCTGACGCTGCTAATGGGGAGCTTTAATGACTCTCACCGATGGCGCAAACAAATATCTTAATACTACAGAGCTTTCTGTCCCCCGGAAACGTGCCTCTGGTGCCAGGTCAGTTTAACGGGAGACCGCACACTTGAACTCTTCTTGTTGTCCCTCCGGTCTTCAGTGGCTTACTGAGGGCACATGCAGCTTCGAGACTTCTAAGTTGCTTGCAGCTGAAATAAACTTATTCACTAACGAGTGAAACAGCATTAGCGTTTTAACAAAACCGTCTATTGGTTTTTCAAAATAGGAACAAAGAGATAAATGCACAAATAAATATCAACTAATTAAATGTCAAAAATAAACAGTAGCGCATTAAGTGTGGTAAGCAAATATTAAATTAAATACATTAAAGTAATCTTCTTACGCCATCTTCCTAACGGAGGTTGGCGCTTCAACCTGCTATCACGACCCGTGACACCGCTGCCCGAAATATCTCCGTTGACGGTCTGTTGTTCCAACGCTTTAAGTTTTTTAATCAGAGTTCTGTTTTTTCCCTACCGACCTTTTTCCCTCAATCTTTCCTTCTTTGATGAGTCGGAGAATTTCTTGCCTCTCATGATATGGCCGATGTATTGAAGCTTCCGCTTCTGCATGGACCTTAACAGTTCTTTGATCTTTACCATCCTCCTGAGTACCATTGGTTTTCCTTTCTACCAATGATATTTTTAGCATTCGGCGATACAGGTACATTCCGAATGCCTCTGCCCTATACAGAAGGACGGGTAATATATAACATTGGTGCATCCGAATGCGTATTTGCAGATTCAAGTCTTTAGTCGCGAAGAGACGCTTCATCGCTATGAATGTACTCTTGGTTTGTTCTATCCGTGATAGAATTTCTTTTTTGGGGTGGAGCTCTTTATTTACAAGGATTTCAAGATATTTGAAGGAAGGCACTTATTCTCCAATTATATTACTGATTCCTATGATAGCTCTTTTACATGTTTTAGAGAACACGACCATTTTAGTTTTCTCAACATTTATGTACAAACCTAACTACGCGCTATGATCAACAATGCTATTTATGATATTCAGTAGGGCTGGTAGGCTACTGGCCAAAATAACCGTATCATCCGCAAACCTAATATTGTTTATTAACTTGCCATAAATTTTAGTACCATCTTCAACTTCTTCAAATGCTTTCCTAAGCACGGCCTCGAAATATATGTTCAAGAGGAGTGGTTATAAGACACACCCTAGCCTGATTCCTTTCCTTATCGTCACTTCATCAGATGTGCTTTTGCAGCGTTCTGTGAGAACTTTTAAAGAAAATACCACTTCCCTAGTGCCAACGCCACTCCTCAATCCGAACTGTATATCGTTGACCTCTTTCACACTTAGCATATTTGCGGGTCTGAATAATACGTAAGAACATCTTCAGCATTTGGGACATTAAACTAATTATATGGTAGTCGTCACAATTCGTTTTCTCGGGGAAGATGACAAATACCGACTTCAGCTAGTCTGTTGGTATTCATATTTATATATGTCATTGCACAAGCCCGTGAGAAGTTCGTCCTATACCATCAGTTTACCATCAGTTTTGGTTTACTATCAGTTTCGACGATCAGCTTTAAAGTCTCTGCATGCATTTTGTCTGGGCCCACGGCTTTTCCGTCCTTATGAATTTTAATCGCCCTTCACACATCAGCCTTTGGAATTTCTGGGCTGTCCTCGTTGATTACGTTATTGCCTGGTGTTCGACTCTTGCACCATAAAACAGATTCTCAATATATTCCATCCATCTTAGTAGCTTTTCCTCTACGCCTATCAAGATTATGTTATTGTTATATTTTAATACGCCTCGGTACTGTTTACGATGACTGTGTGTTAGTTGTTTGATTTTGTTGTGAATATTAAACAAATTATGTTTGTCCTGGAGAGCTTCTATTTCGCCGCATCTTTCCATCAACCATATCTAATTTGCTTCTCGATATAGTCCTATCCCATTCTTTGTAATTCTTTGTATCAACTACTACCTTTGGCCCTTTGCTTCCTTCTCTCTTCCATAAGCTGCAGAATTTCGTCCGTTATCTATGGTTGTTTCATCTCAGAGCACGCGAACCCCATATCTTTTCCTTAAGTACATGTCAGGGTCTTCTTTATCGCTATCCACTTAGCTTCTATTCCAGTTGCTCCGGAAACTTCTTTTGCCTTGTCGGTTTGCTCAGAATCAACTTGTGTCTTCGTTGATTCTGAGCAAACCGACGCATTTGTCATTCCATCATCACGACTGGATTGTGGTCACTACCAATGTCTGCACCAAGATATGTTTTGATAGCACCCTCTCTCCATTTAAGGGGACTGAGGGCCATTTCTTAGGGCTGATGGCCATTTCACTGTCATACATATTCATGTTGGATGATTGGAAATAAATAGTCTAGCAATCAGTTAATAAGTGGTGCATTTAAAACGTGCGTTGATATAATAATGAAACACCAACTATGCGAGGAGCAGGCAAAAGCCGAATATAGTACAACGGTGGTGTGCTGTGAAAGAAAGAGAGAGAGAGAGGGAGAGAGGAAATAAAAAGAATGGGGGTTAAGTGTTTAAGGAGGATACTAGCTGTGGAAATATCGAATCCAGGTGAGATTGTGTTACAGGAATTAGATGGAAATAAAATATGGGCGAATGGAGTTAAGAGGTTGGTAAAATATGAGAGAAAAGTGATGACTGGACAAGAAGAAAGGTTGGTTAAAAGCGTGTATGTAAATACATGTAAGGAAGTGGAGAAGGGTGAAATAGGTAACCAATGGATGGATGATTACGAGAGATGTGGCTGATCAATGAATGAATGGAAAAGAAGGATAATAGATAGTGTGGAAACTGAAAGGGACGTGGAGGATATATATTTGGGTGTAGAGATACAGGAGAGGTATATGAGAATCAAGGAGAGCAGCTATAGTAGCATGTATGAAAAATTGATGGTGGCAGGAGATTTCCCAAGATATTTAAAATCAGATATGAGTATGGAGGACAAAAGAATTATTGCTAGGTTTAGGTGTTGAAGTGAGGAGAGAGGGAATAAGTACTGGATGACTGATGATAAACGAAGTTGTAGAGTATGTGGAAGAATGGATGAAAGTCGGAGCATTGGGTGAACGAATGTGATGAGTTCGGACTATCAGAATAGGAATGAATAAAATTGAATAATTGGACGGTGTGCATATGTCAGCAGGTTAGGGGTTGAAGTTAATGGCAAAGATAAAGGAAGAAATAAGAAAGAAGGAGATGGTATGAGGATGAAAATGTCTGTTCTAGTTTCTAATCTTAAAATAAATTAGTGATACTTTTAATATATTGCTTATGTTTATGTATTGAATTTAGTTTTGTTTTTCTCTTTTTACATGTAACATTATGTAAATATGCCAATAAAGGTTCGTTATATACAACGGGAAGGCGGGGGTTACCTTAGCACAAAGAATCGAAATATGATACAGCAAAGGATACTAGGATATCCCTATAACTCACTTAACACTCAGGTTGAGCAGAGATGTTGAGCTTACCGGGTGACTGCAACTAACTGGTCGATCCGATACAGTGACATACACTCTAGCCATACAGTAAAACACTTTTACTTACTTAACACCTGGGTTGAACAGAGATTCTACGATCGTTGAGTATTGTAACTGACGGGTCATTTCGATACAGAGTTATACACTCTTACGATATAGGAAAGGGGTAGGCTAGAAAGAGAAGCAAAGCTAAATTAAATACACGCAACAGAACAATATAAAATATATGAAAACACTCAGCAAATGCTTTCATTTGGTTCGGCCCACCATATTTCGTGATTCACCAATTCCTACGGACTTATCCCTCTTGAATTATATCCTCAGGATTTTCTTGTTTTCTCACGTATTTCCATTGCTCTGGATGAGTAGGGTTTCGAATTCGGATAACTCTGTTCGCTACATAAGTCATCCATTTGACTGGGTTTCCTATGATACACCACATTGTGAGCATTGAGCCTGACCACTCATTCACACTCACATTGGGTTTATTTAAAGCCTTTTTCACTTTTTCAATCAATTTCAATACTAATACCGCTGCTGATAAATCTAGTTTCGAGACTGTTTTGTTTTATTGGCGCTACCTTGGATTTCATTTGTAGAAATGATACGTGGATTCTTCTCTCTATTACCATTATGCTATAGACGACTGCTCCATAGGCTGCTTCATTGGCATCAGCTGCTTCATTTGCGTTTCCATGAATATACCAGACTTTCAGTTGTAAAAATCCACCGAGATATTTCTATTTTGGATAACTGATCCATGCTCTTCGCATATTTTCGCCGTTGTTTGTCGGGCCTCCATAATTTTTGGATCATTAGCTTTGCTGTGATTACTACTTGTGATAACCACCGCAATGGATCGAAAATTTTCGCAATATCGGACAATAATTTGCGTTTCCATGTCCTATACCAAGTTGAGTACCAAGTACTTATAGGCCGTACCTAGTTTTTATAGGTCGCACCACGTTTCAGGGTTATCATGGAATAATGAAACAAAACGATATAGCTAGTCAAACAACAAAAACTTGCAACATTAATAATCATGTAACCATATATTTGAAATGTGCCATTCAACATATGATCTGTAAAAATTTGAAGCAAAAAAGAACAATTGGTTTGGTTTGTACAGCCGTCGCAAGCAAGCAACTTTTGTCTTACATGAAAAATGAAAAAATCCGAATATCGTTCAAAGATAAAGTTCCTTCACAAGACAGGAGAAAACAAAGCCGAACTGGATGCTGTTTATGGCGAGCAACAATTAAATGTTGGAAAGCTGAAATTTTTCATGGTCGTATGAGTGTTTTCGATGATGACCATCCAGGGCACTCAAATATCGTCACTACACCAGAAATCGTCGACAACACATATGTAATGATTATGGAAAACCGTCGAATCAAAGCTCCTGAGTTAGCAGAGACTGCAAATACATCAACTGAGCGTATCCAAGGCATCATACATAAACAATTGGATCGGAAATAGCTACTAACGCGATGGGTGCCTCGTTTACTCAATACTCACCAAAAACGTACACGTGTGATGAATCTGGAGAAGCTTTTTGCAAAGATAAATCGTGATCCGAAGAATTTCTCGTCGACACGTCACCATTGATGAATCTTGGGTCAATTACTACACGCCAGAAACGGCGGAATGATCAAAGATGGCGGAATGGTTTTTGGGATGCGAAAGATATCGTTATTATTGATTACTTGGCGAAGGGTAAAACCACAACTTGTTATTACTATACAGAATTGTTAGACCATTTTGACACCGAATTGAAGAAGGAACGCCCTGCTTTGACTCGCAAAAGTTCTCTTCCATCATGACACCGCATCCACTCAGAGAGCGGCCATGGTGCAGGCCAAATTGTCCAATTAGGCTAGAAATTGATCAGCCACCCGCCATATTCACCAGTCTAGTCCATTGTGGGGGAAGTCTAAGCTAAAAGAATTGATTGGAGAACGCCGTTTTGCAACAAACGATGAAGTGATGAGCGAAACTTCCCAATATTTTGCAAAGCTCGAGCAGAATGAGAAAGTCGTCCTGAAAAGTGTATTGCCTCAAAAGGAGAACTACGTTGAAAACTAAATGATAGAAAAAAAAGGAAAAAGCGTGTGCTTTCTCACTTAGACTATATTTCCGTCAAACCACACTCGTATATTTATATATATATATATATATATATATATATATATATATATGTTAATTTAAGCAGGTAATCTTCGAGAAATTGCGAATCATATATGAGAGAGTATAAA
The DNA here is from genome assembly GCA_009867245.2 of Adranes taylori. NCBI lineage: Eukaryota > Metazoa > Arthropoda > Insecta > Coleoptera > Staphylinidae > Adranes > Adranes taylori. The sequence continues at coordinate 2,363 of WYDF02293261.1, read as the reverse complement.
GCTAGAAAAAAATCCGACGGACTTTTGGATGGATGGCCATTTCTGCAATAACGTATTTAAGCTTTATCAACACCCTCTTTTTTACAAAACATAAGGTATTTAAGACTACCAAACTTTTGTGTAGAGAAATCAGTTTTACTGGTCTAAACATGCATTTTAATGCAACAAAGTGCACAATAGAACGCATATGGGACTTACCATGTCACACTGATTCACCACTGGTTATTCTTGATATCATATACTAGCGGTATATATATATCGAAGATTACCTGCTTAAATATTTGGTTAATTAATTTGTTTCTATATTTTTTTAATACGGCACCAGAAAACTTTATATTAACTTGTAAATTTTCTCCAAACTTGTAGATTATTTAAATTACTTCCAGTAAGACAAATCTGTTTTAGAATTAGAATGGAATAAACAAAAACACTCCAAACTTTGAAAACAGATAAGAGATAGAAAGCAATAAACGCGAAATATATTTATTGTGATAATTAACAGCAGGTCACGCACACGAAGAAGTTGCTAATGAAGACAATTACAAGCTTTCTTCTTTTTTGTTTTTCTTTTTTGTTGCTTGGGTTCGAAAGGAAGCGGATATTTTCCAGTAAAATGGCCAACGCTAAAATATATAGATATAGCCAAGAAAAGTTTATATCGTAAAAGTTTTCTCCTACCTTTTGACTACCAATCACGTCCAACATATAAAATTAACATATTAATTATCATGACGCTGCCGGCTTAGAAATAAGCAAAGCTTATCTACGTAGTTGGACAACAAACAAGCAGTGGACTTCTGGATTATCAAGATGGTTTTAAATGTAATATACTTGAGTTGAGTTTACACTGGTAAATACTACAAATACTTTGAATTAAAATAAATATGTTACTTATGGAAATTTTACTCAACATGTGGTCACATTACTAATAATCAAACTAATAATAATCTATAAACATTACTAACAGCAAAAAAAGCATGGAATGCCAAGTATAATTGAAACATTGGAGAAGCACTACAAGTGATCTTGTTTAGAAAATGAAATACAAAAATGGCATTTTCAGAACATGAAAGTGAAACAAATTCTCAACAAGATTTATATCTCCCATTTTTCTTAATTACTCATTCCCAAAAAGATTATGACTTTTACAAAATTACGTTGAGCATTATATTCCTTACAAAAAGCATTATATATGCAAAGATTCTTTTATAAACATCATACAACGCAATTGTTCCAGTATGCCCATGTACCGCAATGGCTAGCATTCTTGTGTTCTAATTTAATCACTCTGTTAGACGGATGTTTGGATTAGTCCTTTGCAACTACCATATTTTCAATTCATTTATTGTTTTGAGATACCCATTGAAATAGCTATTTCAGCCATTGGCCGATCATCTTGGACCATCTCATAGATTTGTGGAATAATTTACCTTAGCATAGTAGCAGTTTTTAGGAAAGCCTCTTGTGGATCATCTTCGAGACCAGATTATTATCTTTTCACATGTAAAGTCGACATAACATTACACACGTCTAACAATTTTGGATGAATATTATTTAGTCTTTCCATTTGAAAAAACGCAATAGCTGTTTCTATAAAAGTCCAAAGAAACTATTTCTATAAGAGTTGCTCCCATTGAACGGCTTTTGTACTCGAGCCACTTGCCAACAGCTGCTCCAACAATTGCTGTACCTCCGTTCTAATTATTCCCCTTAAACAATTCTAAATGATTACCTAATAAAATATTGTATCCGATACGTAAGCTTTTCTTGTACCTATAGCTAGCACGGCTAAGTACAGCTAGACCTGGCTCGGCTTAAACATGCGTTAAGATTGCTGCGATAATCACCTTCTACGGGCCGGCTTCTTACCGCCTCACACTGGTTTCTTAACTCTTTCTACTTCTCACCCGCTCCCTACAAAACTCAGTTGATCTTCTAATTAGCAGCGACAATCGAATTAGAAGATCATTCTATTCCTATCTGAAACGTTTAATCTACATACTAAAGATGAAGCTTTGTTAATATGATACCTATTAATTAATGTAAAATATTTTGATAATTTGAAAATTAATATGACTATGGGTGTCTTGAAAAAATCAGCGCACCCGGGACTCGAACCCGGGACCTTATGTTTGCCGGTCAGATGCTCTTTCTACTGAGCTAGCGGGACGATGACTTCAGAACAGATATTCTTAATATGTGTTGTACAATTGTAGAACTAATATACAATATGCAAATCTTTAAATAGCACATTAGTCAACTAACTTAGCATCGAAGCATGGTTTTTGCTTCATCACCCAGGTGTCGTTACTGGTGCTGTTACTGCTGGTATTATTTGTCGTATATATATATATATATATATA
>WYDF02293238.1:0-29689 GCA_009867245.2 Adranes taylori | reverse complement strand
TTTTGGGTTACAAAAAAGTTAGTAGGGGTCAAATAAACCAACTCCCATGGGTTAAAAAAGGTAGGGGTCAAATAACCAAACTTCTTTGGGTTATGGAAAAATGAAGGTAAGGTAGAGGGCAATAGAGGGCAGCAATAATTATCAATTAACAAACGCGGGATGGGTAGATTCTAATACTTTAGTGCAGACGGTGGGTACGGTATTAGTTTCGGAAATCACTAATGCTACGTAACACCCCGGAATACGTTGATGTTACTGATTCTCAGTGGTTAGCATTAGCATAGACCAAAGCTAAACATACATGCAGCACCCCGAAGTACGTTGACGCTACAATGTCCAATACTGATCTAAGCCAAACCACACACTCTAGTGAAAGGAAAGAAGGAACTTTCGCAATACCCCGAAATACACTGATTTTGTCGGGTGAGTTCTAGCGTACACCACAGCTGAGCGCCTAAACAATGCCCCGGAGCCCGTCGACGTTGCCCGTGCACAACGCTGGCATAAGCCACAACTATACACTCTAATCAAGCGGTGTGTAAAGGAATTGCGATGTAACGCCTCGGAGCCCGTTGAAGTTACTTGTGCATAGGAAACAGATAGCAGAAAGGAGTGAAGCTATTCAAAAAATAAAACTTACAATATATCAAACAATATATGTTATACAATGTCTCTTACCAAACTAACGTTTTAGCCCGCCTCGCTGCTCTGCTCCACCGGTCTCTGTTGTAGGCTGCTGTCTTATTTTCAAAATTTTGTTTTGATTATTCGGAAAACAAATCGGATACTGCAATATTTTGTTTAATTCTCGCTATTTATGCCCCAAAATTCACCCGTCTAGTCAGTCTCTGTGTGAAAGCCATCATTCATCATTTTTCAGACTGGCGGCGCTCCACTCATTCGCTCAACACACAGCTTATAGCGTCAAATCATTTACGCCAAAAAGTGGTACATTTCCACTAGATAAAACCAAAGTTCTGGAATATTTACTAACTGCTACAGAAACACCGATGGTCAGAAACATTCATAGAGTTTCTAAACTAAACCACGGAGAAAATCCAAAGTTGTTCCACGAAAAAAAATTCAGAAAAGAAACAAATATTCTAATCTCCAATTAATTCTTTATTCAAAAAATATTTTGATAATCGCTATCCAGATTTCGAAACAATAAGTTACTGCTGAAAAATCAATGTTGTTCAGCCATTCTGAGCCAACCTGTTCAATTTCGATGGATATTTTTCAAAAAATATAATTGGACATCAGAAAAATGTTTTAATTAAATGAATCATTGACTCTTTTTCAGTTGAGAATTAACAAGACAAAAATACTTCTAGTATTCAAAAGAAAATTTTTGGAAATTAACTGACAGTTACAAAAATAAAAAATAAAATAGTTGAAGATCCAGATAAGGATCTAATTTTTAAATTTCCATTTTGGTTTCATGTTTAAAAAAAGGATATGAAACAACAAAAAATTCGTGGGTAAAATCAGCTCTCGAATTAAATAAATATGAAAAATATTAGTTTAGTCTAATAGGAAAATTCTATAGAACAACTTACCCTTTGATTATGAGATACTTAGAAACTATAGAGGAAAACATTTTTCACTGGAGAATAATGATTTAATGAATATTATCCATTATTTAGAAGACTCCATCAGGAACTATCATAATTGCCAGCTTTTTACAAATTTGCAATTCAGTGGCTTTTAATGACAACGGTAAAACGCAGACATTTCATTAAAAAGAATTAGGAATTATTAAAATGTACGGTACGCTGTTATTAAACCCTACAAACAAAGTATCTATTATATTAAGAACCAATGTTTATTGTTATTTTTCAATCTTTGGAATAGGTTAAGTGTGTACAGTCATTATTAGTTTAAACCAACTTAGAATGAGAATGAACACTAACGATATAATATCATTCTAAAGTCACGAAAATAAGCAAGTGGGAATGGATATCCAAATAGAGTCCCAGTTATTTCAAGTTTAAAAATCTACATGCAGCTGGTCTTTATGACGTCATAAGCGTTACAAATTTAATTTTACAATAAAATCTAGAGAAAAATATAAAAAAATTGAAATGTAAAGTGAAAACAATATTCACTGCAAAAGGAAATTATATAAGGGAAGGTTAATAGTAAATAACCCCTTAATCAAGCCTAGGAAAGATTAATAAATTTGAAATTAGGACCGATGCCGTCGAATATGTTCCAATGAAGTTGATTGGTGAAAAATTTTAGAACGGAAGAGTATATAAAGAAAAATGTACGGACGACCACATCTTACGGTTCTGAAATGCCTTAGAAAAAGATCTTTTCGCCATATTGGTATTATATAGACCAATAAATCAATTAAAATTAATGGCATCAGTGAAAGTTAATTAACAATTTAGTGCCGGATTGCCTAACAAGAGAATAAACCATCTAAGTAATCGATTATGGAGAACATTACTGTTTGAGCCAACGAAATAGTTACAGCGAACATCTTTACGGTGTGAGACGTCTCTTAATAGAATCTGCTTTAGCACCTTCTCTACGAGACATGGCCTGGTTCAGAATATACTTGTTCGATTTTGAATCTATATAATTTTTAGATATATTTATATAGAGTCTCATGCGCCGAAGTTAACTACCATCAGTACTTAATTTTCCTTTACTTGTTATTAAATTAATTTTGTCAGGGGTTTAGAGGTCCGGTTACCTGGATTTGGTACTGCCTCACAGACATTTTTAATTTTTTTAAAAGAGTTTCATGTAGTGACTCTAAGATCATCTTGCTATTTAGGTAACATCTAGCGGATTTGTCGATAATCCTCTACAGATTTGAAAGATATAGTAAATTCTACAGAGTAACGATTTTTTTTTATTTCTAAATTTATGTGGGGGGGGGGGCGTATTTTGGCTAAGGGGTTTATAGAAAGGGGATTTAGATTATATATATTCTTCATGTTTGGATTTTGAGAATTTTATTGGGATTTTAGAAGATATATTATGATTTACAGAAATTTTGAGAATTTTAGATTTTGGGAAATATATAAGATTTTGAGCGCTTTGTGTAATGCACAGGGTGACGGACAAATTGTTGTATTCCGTATGTCTTGATTTCAATTTTAACATGTTGTGTCCAACTAAGTACAAATTTGAAAGAGCTTTAATTGTACAGGTAGTAATTTTTATCGACAAAAGATCAACTTCATTTTAATTTTGTTATTGTTGTTATACCCGATTTATGATTATAATGGTTTACTCATATTACCGATTAGAACAAAATATTTACGAAGAACATTTTACCGGTCATTGTGTTAATAAAAGTTGTGAATATGGTGCCCTAAAGAACATCATTTATTTGAAATTGCGAACAATATTGAATTTTTGGCAAATTTTAGGAAATTATATTTTTGTAATGAATGACAGATACTGAAACTCAAATAATTTAAAAATAAATAGATAAATAAAAATAAAATTTTTTCAAAGGGATTAAACAAATTTATAGTCATATAACAAATTTTTTTTCATAAAGTAGTTAATAACATCATCGCTAATAAATCATTGTAATATATTAGCCTATATTTGCTTATATATATATATATATATATATATATATATATATATATGTATATGCTCGTTAAAGATTGAGATTAAAAATAAATTGGGTATCTCGTTAAGGTTGAGTTTATTTTGAATCTTCCTTTACCAAATATTTTATCCTTGCCCTAAAAAAGTATTAGGTTACATCGGGCATAGGAATGGCGCCCATATCTAAGCAGAAAGTTGTCGAAGCGTCAAGAAGACCCGCGACCCGCCGAAGCATTTTCAACGATTATCATAGTTGATCAAAACGAAGAGGAAGAAACCCCTTTCCAGAGTTAAGCCTTCAGTAGATCAAACGCAGGTTGGATGGGCAAGTAAAAGAAGAAGCGTTATAATACTTATATCCCCGTACCTGTAACGAGAGACAGATATATTTATATATTTTATGTTACAATTGTCCCAAGTAACGCTACCAGTGTCCTAGTGTGGTCCAATATTAAAAACACATAGTGTCCCAAGTTACGGGAGAGCCACCTAACATGGGACAAACGTGTTTAAAATCAAAATCCGCAAATTCCGCAACGTGAAAAATATTTTTAACATGTCATTCTATATATTTAAGATTAGACCAGAAATCAAGACTGGTTGTTGTTTTTATTTTAAAATTATACGTACTTCTAATTTACTCATAAGAAATCTGTCCCAAGTATGGGCATTTGACTACGGATTTTATACACCCGCATAATATGTTATTCTGCTCTGTACAACTAATTTAATCAAATTAATGTAACATGTTCACTTAAGATTAAATATCTTGGTAATAACTGTATTATTAACTATATACACACTGCAACCGCACATTTAAATAGTACAAAATAATAAGAAAATAGTAAAATATAAATTATTCTGCTACTTACATTAAAACTTCAAATAAATTAATATGCATGTAAATTACTTAAAGGTTATAAAATTTTAAATTCTTCACTACCTTATACAATAGGTATTAAAAAAACAACTAAACTGTACATTATCGTTATGACTAGTTAGAATACTTGTTTTATTAGAAATATGTAAACAATATCATATGAGTGTATAATAAAAGTCTACATGTTTATACGATTGTGAATATAGAATTTAATTAAAATATAACCCAAACATATTTATGCTATTAAAATATATTTTTTCTCATTTCAATTCTATATCTAATGAGATGTTTCTTTAAAACTTGCTAATGGTACTAAAATCGCCTTAGTATATTCAATTGAACGCCTTTTACTATCATCGCAATTTGGAATCGTAATTGGGGTTCCGAGAAGGCAAATCTACAGTGCAGGCAATTCACCAAATAGTTGATAGCATCTCTGTTACGTTTGATTCAAAGGATTTTACCTCCACACTCTTCTGTGATCTATCGAAAGCGTTCGACTCATAGTTTTTTGCATAAAATTCTTCCTGAGAGACTTGAGAGATATGGCTGTGACCAAAATTTTTTTTTCGCATATGAGCTAATCGCAGGCAGGTCGTAAAATAGAACGGAGATGTATCCCTGCATGGTGTACCTCAAGGATCCAATGTTGGGCCCCTTTTGTTTATAATATATGTAAATGACTTGAAGTGATACCTAAATACAATTAACATGAGGGGTGAATATTTAGCTGATGATACTACTATATTCAGGAACTGTATGAGTTTAGATGAACATTTTTCAGGGATGGGGTTCAGCAAACAATCTGTCCCTAAATAGAGACAAAACGCAAAGCATTGTTCAGCATGAGACAGTTAAATGATGCAAATGCGTTAGACAAGATAAAGGTTTTAGGTTTATATCTTGATGCGCACATGACTTGGGAATACGATGCTCAATACCTTGCAAATAAACTAGCTAGATACTTATTTTTACTCAAAATAGCAAAAAATAATGTTAGAAGGATTTAATGAGAATAGCCTACTTTGGGTGGTTCCAAAGTGTACGAAGGTATGGCATTTTATTCTGTGGCCTATCATCTCAGAACCTTTTTAGATTATAAAGGAGCGCTGAGCGCATCATTGTGAGCGCTAGGTACAAGGATGATTGTTGACCCATTTTTAAGGTTTGGATTATAATGACCCTGCCTGGGATATTCATTTATGAACGTCTGAGATACATAAAAAGTGACTATGCAAAGGCAAAGTGACGTACATAGGCAAAGTGACTCTGTAAAGTGACGTACGTATATAAAAATAACCCAAAGGAAAGAATTGGTCAACCACAGCACGAATTTCTGCCTGGACGACCTGAAACTAACAACATGCTACTAATGTTAAATGAATTGAAAAGCAGATTTGACGAAAATAACCCAATTGATGATATATGAAGAGGCTTTTGACAAAGTCCCAACACGAGGACTACTATACAAATAAGCTGCTAGGGGATAAGAACAGTTGGAAAAGAAGTTTTCTGACGAGTCGTACTTATCGCGACCGAATTGACAATAATTATTCTAATGAATGCAACATACTCACTCAGCGTAGTGCGTCAAGGATCTGTTCTTAGACCTCTCCTGTTTTTGTGCTATATAAGTGATATGTCAAAACCGATGGAAAACAGAATCAGTTACTGTGCTGACAACATGCATCTTTTGGGTTATCCATGTGATATAAACGACAACACACAGACAAACCTAGACAAATTTTATAATTGGATAAATGCCGAAAGCGCATTGAAAAAAGTAATCTCTCAAAAAGATACAAGTTTTTTAACGTACTCTTCTACAGGTTGTAACAGAGCATGCTACTTAAAAATAAAAGTATCTATCAAATTATATATCGATTAAATAGATTAAGATACGAAGACGCTTACGTATCATGAACCAAAGATCTATTGTCGCTTGTTGTGTGACACACAAGTTACCTATGTTTAATATGTATTACGTTTTCCGTATTTGATGTGTATGACTGTTTATGGACTGTCATACGCCTAACTGTGTATATGTAGATAGTCAAGCGGCGTGTAAGCTCTTCACTGACTCCACTGTTACGTGTGTAAGAGACCGTATCGAGAACAAAATAATGTGTTGGTCTCTATTGCTAATCTGACTATTTCTACTGTAGCGTGTGAGTGCCGCAAAAAGGAGACTTAAGTAATATTGATTGATATATACGTATTTTACACCACCGTGTGGCTGCGCGTAAACTGCTGCGCTGAAATAAGCTTAGGAAACCTTAGCGAGTAATAAGTAATGAGTGGTTGGCTACACACTGACCCTTATACGGAGCAAAAGTTGAGTGACGGCTCAGGCTTATAAATAGCGAGACTTTTGGTATAATAGTTTAGTTCCAATTTTGCGAACTGAAACATAAGACGTCCAGCAGCAGCACCAACAGCCGGCAGAGCGATCAGCCAAGCCGGGACAAGAGCGACCAACCAGTTCATGAGCCAAATCGAGACAATGAGCCAAGCCGAGAGAGCGACAGTCGCCAGCGAATTTAAAGCGCTTGGTAAACGATTTTATATATCGTACACTGTTTTAGTGAATTGCATGTATCTTGAATAGTTTTGTTTCTCTCTCTACCCTGCCATCAATCTATTTCCTATACAACTAGAGTATATACTTCTAACCTGTGCGCCGCAAGATTAGTTGTAGTCGCTCGGCAACAGTAGCACTAGCGCGCCTCGCGGTGTTACGCGGCTTAGTAGACTCGTAGGATACCTACCTTTTCCGTAATTCATATCGTGTGTTTAGATTTACCCCCACTTTCCCGTTGTATTATTAACTATTTGTAGATGGTTTCCACATTACTACTGTTTTATTATTTTATCACAGCACACTTGAATTGATTTACATGCTCCGCTTTTATTTATTTTGTAATTATTATTACCATACATTTGTACTTTCTATTTGTACCGCTTAAATAACGTTCTAATAGAATCACTCTTGTTTATTTGCTAACCGCCATTATTGCGTCATTGATTTAATTTAACTTTTATTCATTGACATTTAGTTGTGCATTTATATTTCTTTCTTTGTCTAAATTGCCTAGAAGACCAATAGACGTTTTTCTATTAAATCGTTAATGCTGTTTTATTTAGTAGCAGAATCTTTTTCAACTTTGCTCGGAACTCAACTTTGCTCGAACTTTGACTACTCACGTACTCGTAGCTACCTGCGCCCTCAGCAGTCAACAATAAGAGCAGCTCTAACGTGCGGTCTCACGTTAAACTGGCCTGGCGCCCGAGAATACATATTTCCAAAGGTATGTTCTGTAATAATAAATAAATTTGTTTGCGCCATCTGTGACAGTCGCAAGAACTCTCCGTTGACAAACGTAATGAGTGGGAGTCTGTCACAAGGTGAAAGGTATATCACTTGCGGCGTGCTTGCCGGTGGTGAAAAATCATTTACTAAGCAAATTTATTTATTCTTTTAACGAGTATCTGAACGAACTAGCACAATAATTTTAAATTTTTACGTGATGTTATACATGTGAAGTCCAAATATGTGTTTTTATAGCTTTCAAATTTTATCTTTAATGTTTGTTAAGTTCTAAATTTCTTTGCTAGATATTATTTCATTTTATGTGCTATTTAAATATTGTAAACCTGTTGGTTGGTAGTCATAGTAATGGATCATAATCCTATACTGTGTTGCAGAAGGTTATTTAATGTTTACTGTGTGATGTACTAACATATATGTGTATAATTAAATACAATTATGTGTAACATAATTGTATTTAATTATTACGATATTATTGTTGACAAATTGTAAAACATTTAGGTTTGTATCAATAAGGAATTATTATTATATACGTTGCCCAATTTATCCACATCTAAATAGGTTTTTCCACTTTGCACCGAAGTCAAGTTAAACTTATACACTTTGTCTTCAACGTCAATTGATTACAAAACTAAATCGTCTATGTATTCTAAACATAGCACGAAAATAAAGGCATCCATCGATACAAAAGTTTAAAAAGAAGAAGGGCCGTAAAGTTTGCAAAATATTAAACACGCTATCTATATGGTCAAGTTGCAATTTTAGATATAGCAACGTCTCATTCTAATAGAAACCTCGAAATCAAGTATTAACGTATTATTAAAATAACATATTAAAATATTAAATAGATAACAGTTGTATGTATGCTGCAAAAATTTATTTGTGTACAAACACATAAAAAACATCGTAAAACTTCCTTTTTGTAGACTCAAAAGTTTTCCCAACACAACCCAAAATTGTAGGCTTAAAATTTTCACCCGTCTATTTTGAGTTTTGACTCTGAGTTTGTATCAATAAACTTCAGATTTTACAGAACTGGAAGCATACACCTGTTATACACCTGATATTAATGCCAAATATTATTGCAACGATTTTACAGCACTTTAATTATGAATTTGAACAGACAGACATACAGGTAAGCTGAAAGACATTTTTCAAAACTACTTTTTGTACGAAATTGACAATTTTCATAAATCCTTCATATGTCTATATCTATTACGTACAAATATAGTATATAAAATATAAAAATATCTGTAGGTACATACCCCAAGTCCAAGCATCTTGATGACTACTTGATTTCACAACTTCAGACCACAGTTCAGCTTTTAAAGCTTCTAATCGTTGTTTCGATATTGGCAATGCTTGTCTTGCTGTAGACCATACGTTAAAATCTTTTTGTAGTACTTGACGCGCTTTTGAGTCCTCAAACCAATATACGTCTTCTAAACTGGCTACTTCTAAATTTAATAATCTGTAAAAAGAAATAATTTTAATAATGAAGTGCATATTAAAAATTTATACAATTTGAGATTAAGCCATTAGCATCCGTGATAGTCAAATAACGACATGTATGTTTATATATTTTATTTTAGTTTTGTATTCTATAATGATGCAATTTCTTAGCACAATCATTGAGTATTGCGTAAACAAAAAAATGTTTTTGTTTAATTTCCGCTCCCAAGTAATCCAATATAATAATGAAATGGATGCAATGATTTTTTAGTTCATATGTTTGTTTATTATATGCTTTTATTCACTTACATTCATTTTACTCTAAAGTCTAAAGTTTTGTAGAGAACACATAAAGATAATCTTTCTATTACATACTCTTTAATCTTTCAGGCATTATATTCAAAATTATTAGTTTTATCAACAAACGTAGTGGTAGTCAATTGACGACGTTGGGAAGATATATGTAAGGTGGTTGGACATAAATCTAGCCTTCGGGAGATGGCGTTAAGTGATAACGAAAGCCAGCCATATTGGTTTTGACATCCCCCATCCAACATATGACGTCTGTAAAAATTTGAAGCAAAAAGAACAATTAGTTTGGTTTTTACAACCGTCGCAAGCAAGCAACTTTTGTGTTTTGTGGAAAATGGAAAATGTCGAATATCGTTCATTGATTAATTTCCTTCAGAAGAAAGAGAAAAACAATGCAGAAATCAATGCCGAACTGGATGCAGTTTATGGTGAGTCTGCATCGTCGTTAGCAAAAGTTAAATTTTGGAAAGCTGAATTTGTTCGTGGTCGTACGAGTGTTTTTGATGATGACCATCCAGGACCCTCAAATATCGTCACTACACCAGAAATCGTCAACAAAATCCATGACTTGTTTATGGCAAACCGTTAAATCGAAATCCAGTTGATATGCAAACATATCAACTAAGCGTGTACACGCCATCATAGACGAACATTTGGATATGAAAAAGCTGTCCGCGCGATGGGTGCCGCGTTTACTCACTATCGTCCAAAAACCTGTGACGGATTCGGAGAAGCTTTTGGCGAAGATAAAACGTGATCCGAAGGAGCCTTTTCATTGATACGTCACTGTTGATGAAACGTGGGTGCATTACTACACGCTGGAGATGAAGGAGCAGTCAAAGGAGTGGAGAAAAAGCAGCGAACACCCACCGAGGAAGATAAAGACAACTCGATCGGCTGGTAAGGTGATGGCGACTGTTTTTTTGGGAAGCGAAAAGTATTATTCTTATTGATTACTTGGCAAAAGGTAAAACCATAACTGGCTATTACTGACAGGGTGTGAAGACATCAATTGTGAAGACATCGATGACAATAATCTACAACGACCAAAGATGTTCCGGGTGAAAAGCAATTAAAAAAAATAAGGATAGTGAGTAGCAGAGGAGAAAGAAAGTGTGAAAAAAGTGGGGTTATGACAGGAAAGTAGAGGAAGAGAAAAGAAAGGTGAGGGAAATCTTGAGGAAAGTAAGGCAAGGAGAAAAACAATGGGAGGAATATAAGGTGGTGAAAGAGGAATTAAATAGAAAGAGAAGCGATACAGGAGATAAAGGGAAGCGGAGGAAAAGAAATTTATAAACCGTCTCAAATCCGAGGGAGAAATATGGAAATATTGAAGGAATACTTGAAGAGGGAGAAAAGGTGGTGGTGAGGCGAAAGTGGGAATTAAAGAATGGCAATATAAATGTATGGAAAGTGTAGGGGGCGATAACCCAAGGAGCGGGGAGAAGATAGCAAGGAGTGTAATAAATGTGTGGAATGAAGAAAAAATTGAGATTAGGGAAGACGAAGTAAAAGAAGAAATTGAAAGGATAAAATGTGGGAGAGCATCTGGTCCAGATGGAGTACCAGTGGATGTGCTTATGAGGACGGAGTAAAAGCGCTAACAAGGTGCATGAATGAGATATGGAAAGGGAAGGAGGTACCAGATATTGGAAAAAAGGGGAGATGATTCCAGTGTACAAGATGGATTTATAAAATTATAGAGGAATAACAATAACGAATGGAGTGTATAGATTATATGCAAGGATAGTAAATAGGATTTTGGAAAAAGAGATGAAAGAAAAAAACAAATTGTCGAGTACGCAGACAGGTTTTGTCAAGGGAAAATACAATGGATAATGTAGTGACCTTAAACTACATTATAAATCAGGAGATAAGAGAAGGAAGGAAGCTGTACTTGTTGTTCATAGGCCTAACATCTCCGTTCGACAAGTTAGAGAGAGAATGTTTATGGAAGAGGATGAATCAGGTTGGACTAAAAGAAAGTGTGTGGATGAATGTTAAACGGTTGTATAAGGTCGGAAGGGTAAGGGCAAGAGTTGGAAGTAAAGTGTCAGAGTGGTTTATGTAGCTTTTTATGCTACTTATGTAGCTTTTCTAATAATTTGCCTCTGTCTATGGTCTCGAATGCCCGCTGTAGGTCAAAAAATACTGCTATCGTGACTTTATGTAGATCCATGTTTGTCATCCACTCATTAATCACACACTGTATCGCTGTTTCAGTTTTGTGTTGTCTTGTGAAACTAGGCTGCTCTTTTATCAGTATCCTGTTTTCTTCCACGTGGTTTTGTAGTTGCTCATACATAATTTCCTGCAGAATTTTCTCTACATCTGTAATATATTTATTGGCTGATATTCCGCCGCCTTCTTAATATTTTTGACTTTTGTACTAGGTTCAACTGTTGATAACTTTAGTTCTTTAGGTACTTGATTATTTCGTATACTGGTGTTTATTATGTTCAGCAACTGATATCCTATTACATCGAAAATATTTTTAATGTTAAAATTTATGTCATTTGGAGTTGTTTTGTTCTTTAAGGCTAATACTGTTTCTTTGAATTTGGTTAATTTTCCTTCTACTTTTACGTTAAAGTTGTGTGCTTTCGGTATTTCGGTAATAATATTTTCTATACTCTCTACATAGCAATCATTCATTTTATCTGCTATAACCATAGAATTACTTAATCTCATATTACCTATACACATTTCTTTTGTTATTTTTGTGATTTTATCTGATATAATGTCCTTCAAAAAATTCCACATTTTCATAGGTTTATGTACACAGTTTTCTATTTCCCGGTCATAGATAGATATAACCTTTATTGGCATTTATAAATCATATTACGTAATATAAATGATTTTTGTTTTACCAAAATACTATTGGTAAAACAAAAACCATTTAGAGAAAATTAAAAATAAAATAAAAATATTCACAAATATAACCACAAAAAAACAAACAAAAAAAATACCAAACCCATAATCCACATCTACTCACGAAATGGTGCCCAGCAACTAGATTTCCTATCTCCTTCATTATCCACTTCATTACTCCTATCCCCTTTTATCTCTGTTCCAAATATGCTCCCCAACTCCACGTTCTCTCACTCCATTCATTCATCGAATGTTCCCATGATTCGTCCCCTAATCCACATATCTTGTATCCCCTATAATATTCTCCCAAACAATATTTATTGCTCATTTCATCATTATTATTTGATGAAATTATTATTTGACAATATTTATTGCTCATAAACCTTGCAATCATTCTTTTTTCAATCATATTTAATTTCGATTTTACACACCCAGGCATAACACCTACCACTATTACTTCTTTGTATCTCGTATTATATCTGTTCACTCTAAGTTTTTCATTCGTCTCTTCAACATCTCTCATTATTCTTTCCACGACTCTTTGACAATTCCCTCTTCCCATTATCCTTATCTTCCATTCGCTCATTGACCACCCACACCTTTCATACAATTTTTCTCTATCTTTCGCCCATTCATTCCTCACATTACCTTTTTCGATTCTCTTCTTTGACAATTCATACACTGCTTTCACTATCCTATTAGTCTCATTACTCATTACTTTACTCAGTCATTACTATACTTTCATATTTCACCAACTTCTTAGCTCCTTTTATCCAGCACTTAGAACTTGACAAATTTATTGGTTGTCTGTTCAGACCCAAAAACCTTTTCATCTATTTCGCGATCATCCTTTCTATTTCTACCCTTTCTTTCACCGCCCATACTTCCGCCCCATAAAGTATATTATTTCTCACACATACATTTTACACAATCAACCGCATCTTCACCGAGTCACCAAATTTCCCTTTCCACACTTCATTAACCGCTCAGCTGCTACCCCTACGTTTCCCATGATCTTTTGCTCCCCCATTCCTAATTATTATATACCCCAAGTATTTAAAACACTTTACACATTCAACCTTCTCATCATTCATTTCAAACCGATCACTTTTACTTTCTCTGCCCCTTTTATTACATACCTTTATTATATATTTGTCCACATTCACTCCTTTCTATATACCTATATAATTTTACTATCATCTCCTTCATTTCCTCTGTACTACCCGCCATACACACAATGTTGTCCGTATAGCTTAGCGACCATATCTTCTCGCTTCCGAACACCACTCCTCAACCTTGTCCTTTCTTTAACGTTGATTCTAAATCAGATAAATATATATTAATCAATATATTTAAAATAAGCTAGAACTAAGCAGACATCCCTGTTTCACTCCTCCATTGACATTAAACCACTCTGCCACTTTACTTCCAACTCTAGCCCTTAACCTTGCGTCCTTATACAAGAGTTTAACATTCATCCACACACTTTCTTTTATTCCAACGTTATTCATCTTTTTCCATAAACATTCTCTCTCTAACTTGTCGAGAACAGATATTAGGTCCAGGAACAACAAGTACAGCTTCCTTCCTTCTCCAATCTCCTGATTTATAATGTAGTTTAAGGTCACTACATTATCGATTGTATTCTTTTCCTTGACAAAACCTATCTGCGTACTCGACAATATATTTTTTCTTTCACCTTTCCCTTTCCATATCTCATTCATGCACCTTGTTAGCGCTTTTACTCCGTCCTCATTTAAGCACTTCCACAGGTACGCCATCTGGACCAGATGCTCCCCCATACTTTAACCTTTCAATTACTTCTTTCACTTCGTCTTCCCTAATTTCAATACATTCTTCATTCCACTCATTTATTACACTCCGTGCTATCTTCTCCCCGCTTCTTGGGTTATCGCCCCCAACACTTTCCATACATTTATATTGCCATTCTTCAATTCTCACTTTCGCCTCACCATCGCTCTTTTTCTCTCTTCCAGTATTCCTTCAATATTTCCATATTTCTGCCTCTGATTTGAGACTGTTTATCAATTCCTTTTCCTCCTCTTCCGTTTCCTTCCTGTATCGCTTCTCTTCCATCTTCCATTCCTCTTTGGGCACCTTACATTCCTCCCATTATTTTTCACCTTGCCTTACCTTCCTCAAGATTTCCCTCACCGC
Source organism: Adranes taylori (assembly GCA_009867245.2). Lineage (NCBI taxonomy): Eukaryota > Metazoa > Arthropoda > Insecta > Coleoptera > Staphylinidae > Adranes > Adranes taylori. Next base: position 15,089 of record WYDF02293238.1, on the reverse strand, counting down.
AAAAAGAGGTACATGGGTTGAAAAAGGTTGAGAACCCCTGTTAAAAAAATTGAAATTAATGTAGCCATAAATTGATTTATTATTTTACTAAGCCTTTCTAAGTACTATTTTACTAAGAAAGAGAACAATCCTCAAATGAATTCAGTGGATAAAAATTCGAAAAATATTTTTTATTAAAGCTGCTCGGGTAAATAATATTCTTATTATACACAAAGAACGTTAGATGTTGTAAAAGAAAAGCTAACAGCAATGTAACAGGAAGAAAATAAGTTGAAAGGCGAGAAATTTCATCTTCCAAGAAAATTATTTCAGCCTTTTGGGAACATAAGGTATAAGAGAACAATAATGTGAAGTAGTTGTTTAATAACATTGCGCGGAATAGAGTAATAAGTTAATTAAAAGTGGATGGTATTTACTGAAGATATTTGATAACTACATATTGCATAATGAGATTAATTTTCATGTTTATCGTCATTTTATGTTCTATTAGTTTCATTAAAGTATAAACAATAGTAGAGTAAAGAAAAGAAAAAACACCAAGAATTAAATAGTAACACTTAAACACTGTAAAGATAAAAACAGGTATAAAACTAAAAAATATCAAATATCTAATATATAAAATTGTTGTAGACAGGTGACTAAAAAAATTTTTTTGGTCACCGGTCTACAACAATTTTATATATTAGATATTACGGGGCCAATACAACGATATTCAAAAAAAAAATAAAAAATATCAAGCAAAACGTAAAAAACAGGTAGATATTGTTGCAATATTGAATGGTAATAAAATTATACCTAATATAATAATTTAGATCAGTGGTCTTCAAACTTCTTGACTCAAAGAATCCTTAGAACTACGAAGGTCATATCAAATCAGAAAAAAACCTTTATTAGCATAAAAACCTACATCTTTTAAACTAAACCTACAAAAAAGAAGACAAAACACAAACATCGGAAAACATAACAAAATCCATTGTTTGAGATTATTATATTTTATTATTTAACTAACACCTTTGTTTTCGATAAGTGGACTGTATTTTTATGAGACGAAAAACGATATATGTTTAGGTGCGATAATAATGCGAAAATGTTCTATATTATTTTCATTCACCGTTGCGTTGTGCACGAGAGCTGTATAAAAGACTATATGTGTGTTCTACGCGAGACGAAAGACGACTGTTTACCATGAGAGCTTGTGAAAGACTGGTTTTTTAATAGCGTAGGAAGATTCGATTAAATTGCTCGATGCAACACACGATGGTCTTCAATGGGCCAATCAAAATTCAATGTTTAATGAATCGAAATTTGTACCATAATAAGGGCCAATGCTTCGATAATGCGCGAATGCATCGTTAAGGGATGCGAGAATTTAAATATTTGAATATTCAAGTACGACATCTAACACCCTTCCTAACTCCTCGTCTTTTTCTCCTAATAGGAATAAAGAACCTTCGCGCTTACCTTAATTTATCCCATCAATACTCTTGCCTCTTCCTTTTCTCCTCAATAATTGTTTTCAACAGTCCCTACACCATTTATTTCTCCTTTCAAACACATTCTTACATTCCCCGCCAAACTCTTTTCTTCATCACTCCAATTCGTTCCCGTAAGGTTTTACTATAAGTATACTATATAAGCTTATATTATAAGGTTACGCAGAACCCCGGGCTTGCGCTGAGCACAGCTTGAAGAACACTAATTTGGATTAAATGTACACAGCTCAATGTGTGTTAAAATTGTAAGATATATAGTATGGAGCATGAGTTTCAAGTTATAAATATATTTATAATTAAACCTTGGGTATTATGTGATAACTTTGTGAAGTAATATGTTGTAGATTATGTTATAAAGATGCTTCACATGAATAAGAGTGTGAATAAGAAATAAATAAAAAGCAATTGAAAAGAGTGGAAACAGCTACTATTCATATGAGGATAGTCCGAGAAGTTGTTTGAAAAGAATGACTAGGATAGAAAGTGCCACCTTTATAAAGCTTTAGTTTCACGTTTGATGACAGTACCTTGTTTAGTATTTGTTTGACAGCCATCAATATTAAACGCTGTCAGTGAATTTATAGACATGGAAAATATTGCTCATCGTCATGTGATGCTATACTTTCATTTGGGAGCCTCAGTCCAACCAAAATCAATGTGGAGCTATATTCTACTCTCGAGCAGTCTGCTCTTTATTTACAACAGTAAAATATTGGGTGATAGAGTTTAAATGAGACCGTACGACCTACCAAGGCGAACATCGCAATGGTCGACTAAATGAGGTGATAACGACAGAAGTGGTAAAGAAAATCCACAAAATGGTATTCGATGACCGTCGACTGAAATTGCGCGAGTTAGCAGACATGGTGGACATTTCAAAAGTGCTATACATTGCATATTGACTGAAAATTTGAATATCAGAAAGTTGTGCGTAAGATGGATACCACGAATATTCACAATGGAATAAAAACAGTGTCGTGAGAATGTTTCAATCGAGTATTTTATGCAATTTCAGAGCAACAAAGCAGCGTTTTGCGTCAATTGATTAACCATAGATGAAACATGGGTCCATCACTTCACAACGGAGACGAAGTATCTTCAGGTATATCCCTTCTTCAGTTGCCACCACAGAAAAGCGCAGTGTTATATGAATTGAAATGAATATCACAGTATGTTTTGAACCACTGCTGTGAGAAGTGCCGTATTTGTTATCAGAGAAAAACATAATATATTTACCGTTGATTCTTCGAGGTTTTTGAATACTAAAATAGTCCTATATAGCTAGGGCGACTTACGTGCGTGATAAAATCAATTGTTAAGTATAATACACTGCAACTGGTTTTATTTTGATTATAAGATATATCAGACGATTCACAAATGAACACATATATAGAAAGTGATTGTGAAAACAACGATGATATTGTTCATAACAAACTACAGGAAAATGATTTTAGCAAAGAAAATGGGGGGGGGGGTTCAGACCTATGCCGTTGTTGATGACCAGTTGTTAAAGAAGAAGTTGATGGCCCTCAGCAAAATGTTGAGAAGGAAGTGGGGAATGAGAATCCTGAGGAAGTAGATCAGTTGCAAGCTAAAGCGGAGACACAAAGGAGTCAAAATCCAAAAGAGGTGACAGAAAATGAAAGAAAAGATGTGGTGACTTCCATTCCAAGTTACCAGTATCCGGTAGGTTGCATAAAAGATAATTTTCTGAGATGTGAAACAGCCACAGATATTTTTGTAATTGTTATAAACCCAATTTTCAAAAATATAGTTAAGCAGTCAAATCTATAGGTGATTTACAAAGGCACAACATTTCAAATACCAACACAGATGAGTTATTGGTCTTGATAGGTTTGAGTATGGTAATGGGTTATCATGAACTTCCTAATTGGACTGGAGGCATTATTGGTCCACATCTACAAATTTAGGTGTACCTCTGGTATCTTCTATGTCTAGAGACAGATTCGACGTCATTCTAAGTAACCTTCATGTTAATGATAACACACAAATGCCGAATAACAACAAAGATAAACTCTATAAAATACGCCCAATGATAGACACTTTGAACAAATCATTTACGCGTCTCTGCAATGTTACAACTAAGTGTTGATGAGTCTATGATAACTTTACAAGGACGTAGTTCATTCAAACAGTACAATCCCATCAACCCAATGAAATTTGGTGTTTGTCTGATCAAAAAGGTTATATAAAGAACTATCAAATATACGAGGAAAACTGAAATAGTCCAAGCCAAATATTTAGCAATCGGGCTTGGCAAAAGGGTAGTTCTACGTTTGAGTGGATCTGAATGGTGAAAAAACAGAATGTTGTATTTTGATAACTACTTTACGTCGCTGCCGCTACTAGAAAAACTAAAAGCTGAACAGACACTAGCATGTGGAACCATCAGATCTGATAGGACAGGACTACCTACGAACATGATCGATAGCAAAGCCCTGAAACGCGGAGATTATGACTATCGCTTTCCTTCTATGGACGCCTAAGTAGTTTGGAAGTATCAGGACAACAAAACCGTTTAAATGGCTACTAACTTCCATGGCAGTGAAGAAACCTCTGTACAAAGCACACAAAAAGATGAATCAAAGTTGCCGATTCCAGATCCGATGGTTGTGAAAGACTATAATATATACATGAGAGGCGTGAACCACGCGAACAGCTTGAGTCAACAGTTTATGGAGTTAACAGAAGATCAAAAAAATGGTGGCACCGTTTGTTTTGGGGACTAATTGAATATTTTGTGAATGCCTAGATCATTTATTCTGAAATCAAGAATAAACAGCCTCTCCTAGAATTTCGCCGATCATAAGCAAGGAGGAACCAATACAAAACGTTCTTCTAATGCGACTAACGTTACCTCTAATAAGAAAAGGCGGGGCCTTATATCTAGGTGCATATTGGATCAGTTTCGATAACAATCAAGGTAGATGTGAAGTTCGCAGTAAACAATCCAAACCACTGTCCAATTAGTCTACATGTCGTGTATCTCTATTGTAATGCTACCAAAAACTATTTCTTAGAATTAAACCAGATATCTCCTCAAACATAATTTTTGCAGTATGCCAAGCAAATTCTTTTTGTATTTTAGTGATAGTTAAATAAATGTTCTTATTTAGTTAGTTATTTGTATAAGATGCAACGTGGAACAAAGTACAAAATGTTCCAATTATTTGTACCACCATGTATTTTTTATGAACCATGAAATTACAAAAAAAATTACAAAAATTTGTAGGTGCTAGTTTACCTATTTTAGTGCCTCCAATAAAAAAAAAGTTAAAATAATCGAAGTTGTAATACAGACCAGCAACAAAGGATTAACGAACGATACATCACTAAAAACTTCCAAGTGTTCAAAACATTCTAATTATTAAATAAAATCGTTACAACAATAAAGCATTTAATAAACCTTAGCTTCCGTATATATACATACATATCGACATATGTTTCTAAATTTTCGCCGACGAGTCGATCGTTGAGCTGAGAAACGATGATAAAAGAGCGTTTGATAAAAGATGTAGTCGCGTTAAAAGAATGGTTTCAAAGATCCGTGCCAACAACGAAATATACGTAAGATATCAAATGCATACCGGTAGTTACACATAGATATTACTACATGTGTATAGTTATGTATCTATACATATTGCACTGCATATCAACAAGTGATGGTCTGGAACAAAGAGAAGCAGAATGACAAAGGGACTTTCGTCAGCACAAAAGTGTTTCTAAAAGTCCCAAAAGGAAGCATGTTTTACAAAAGCCATTCAATATATTACAATATCATGGTTTTTATTTTATTTAGTGCCTGAGTTTTTATTTTATTTTCACAAAGATTCGATAAAAACTAGAGATCATTTATTACATAAAAAGATTACTCGAAGCATATTATAGAAGTTATTACATAAAACATAGGATATATTTTGTCAAGAAAGCGCAGAGAATTTATAATTCTCAAAATTTATTTCTTAATACGCGTAAGTTTATACCGATCATCAAAGCACTTGCTTGTAGACATTATCCGGAATAGCCTTCAGCTTCTGCGGCGAATTTTGTTTTACAAATTTAATTGAATATATCGTCTTCTGCGAAATGGTGATTATAATTTTGGAAAAAGTCGGACTGGACCATATCAGATGAATAAAGAAACTGATCAAGAACATTTGTATTAATTTTCCCCAACAACTATGTCCCAATTAATTGGCTTGCGTAATTTGAAACCACAATCTTCAATCAATCAACTACAATCAATCGTATATCTTTATGTAAAAACGGTTCAAATTCAATTAACGATAGAGGATAGACTATCTACATTGGACATAAACAAGTTGTTAAAAAAATAAGGTCTTAAATGAACAATTAAAAAAATGGTGGGTTAATAAGGTGCTATTGATTTAATTCCACCATAGCCTGTTAAATAAAATTAAACTTATAATGGTTGTTTAACACAACACATGATACAAACACTTCGAAGGATATTCTCTGGGTTTACACAAAAATTCCTTTCAACAGAGTATGGTTACGATATTTGTCCTCAATCAATAAACATTAAGCGAAAGCGATAAATGAAATTTAATGTAACTGTTCCTTGCTATGCAAATATTTACTATAAACAGTTAAGTAATGAAACTTCCAAAATCTACGACAAATCTGGCAATCAAAAAAAATAATTACATAAAGCAACTTCTGCAAAAATAATACGCCTCCCCTTTCCAAACTAAATAGGGTCACGACCTGATAAACGGACTTGATAATTATTAATAATAATTTACACGGACCAAGGATAATAAAAAGATAATCTAAATCATAATTCTCAAAAATATTTAAAAAAAAAAACAGAATTAATACTTGATATATAGCTTCACTGTTTTCGCATAGTGAAGAGTGACCCGATTCAATGCCAAACCACGCACAGATGGGACACCGAAATTGATAGCCGTTGCCTCAACGCTATTCCATTATCCCCAAGATAATTAATCCAAAACCATTCCCATTACCCCAAGATAATTAATATTTAAAAACTCATGATTCAATTAAATTGTAATTAATTTTAATCGGAAGCCGATTTGGCTTCTCAACACCTTTAAGTTGAAAGGAAATGCTGAATCTAAATTTTGTTACACCACCCACACCCAATTTCGTCCATCAAGTCCATTTACAACTATTCCAAGAAATCAAGCACATCAGAGAAAAATCGTAATAGAAATAACTAATTTATTAGATTAATTAACAGAAACTAAAACGTTTCAAGATAGTTCATTTTCCACCCGTAAGACGTCTGTAGCATAGCATGTTACTCTGAATCATTCTAAACAAACTTTCCAAGATAGTTCCTTTTCCACCTGCAAGACGGCTGTAAGTCATTCAGAGTAACATTCTAGTACTCTGAATGACTCTAAAACATTTAGAGTCTGAGCCATGTAATAATAATAAGCACACGTTTTCCGCGTGATAAGAGAAACGTTACTAGATAAGACAGAATGGTAGATATATACATCATATTAACGGTCACGAATTGGGTTGTTGTGGTAACTGCTGTTGCTTCACTGATTTGTGTTAAGGATCGTATCACGTAACAAATAATGAATAAGTGGCTTGGCTGTATAGAAGCCCGTATAACAGAGCAATAGTTGTGTATACGTCACACGCCTAAAAATTCCGCATATTTGCGTAGAACATTTTAGTTATTTTCATGAACTCGAAGAGCCAGCAGCACCAGCAGCCAGCAAAATGACGACCAGCCAAGCCCAGATGTAAGCAGCAGCGACAGACAGCGACCACAGCCGGATAAGTAAGCGTCTGGTGAGCATTTTTATGAACATGTCTTTATATTAGCTTTGTTTTCTCCTTCTACTTTACCTACATCATATACCGCGAACATTTACTTCGAGAGCAGTCACTCGACAGCAGTACTCGACAGACTGTCCCAGTCACTCGACAGCAGTATCACTAACTTGTTCGACGCGGTGTTACGCAGGTCATAGAAGTGTCCTGTCCATATTACCCGCTAGAGTGTATGATTTTAACCTACGGGATGGCCTCAGTCACTTGACAACAGACTTGTTCAACGGAGTGTTACACAGGTCGTAGCAGTATCCTTTCCATATCACCCGCTAAAATGTATGATTCTAACCTACGGGTTGGCCTCAATCACTCGACAACAGTAAAACGGACTTGTTCGACGCTGTGTTACGCAGGTCATAGCAATTTCCTTTCCATTCTATTCACTGAGGTGCCTAATTCTGACCGTCTCGGTTAGCTTTAGTCACTCGACAACAGTAGCACTGACTTGTTCTACGCGGTGTTACGTAGGTCATAGTGGTTTCTACTATTCCTGTCAATATCATTTCCCGACTTATTGTGCTAAAGGAAACCCCTCGCCTCCCCATTGTATGATACCCCGTTCTTACATGTTTCCCGCATAATTATTGTGTCATTATCATATCACCGCCCGTTTTATATGCACCGCTCATTCACCGCTATATTATTTTGATTTATTATTTGCTAATTGACATTATTGCGCTACTGTTTATTTTGACATTTGAATTTATTGACACTTAATTTTGTATTTCTTTCTTTGTCTCTATTTTAAACACCACGCTAATGCTGTTTTTCTAATTAGTAGTAAGTTTATTTCAGCTGCCCGTAAGGTCCCGTAACTTGGGCAACTCATAAGACTCGAAGCAACTTGTGCCCTCAGTAGGCCACTGAGGATGGAAGGAACAATAAGATCAGTTCCAGCGTGCAGTCTCACGTTAAACGGACCTGGCGCTCGAGATTCACGTTTCCGGATGATAATACTTTCTGAAGTATTAAGATATCTGTTTAGTCCATTTGTGATTATGGTTAGGGTTCCCCATTAGCAACATCGCTAGTGGGAGTCTGTCACACGCCACGCACAACTAACACTGTTCACACCATGTCAGTTTCCACGTTGAATTTGGCGCATGTCAACCGTCAAAGCCTAACGTTATTAACCTTAAAGTAATTTAGTGTAACCCTATCAATTCTATTTGTTTACATTCCGACCTACAACAAAATATGCCACAAATCAGTCTTAAAAAGTGCTACTAATATGAAGAGCTTTAAATAAATGAAATAGATCCACTTGCTACTGATATAGTTGTATTCTCAACGATCGAACAGATTCAACACATTGCAGGTAAATACCATAATACTCCATTATAAGATGTGTAATTTTTACATAATAACTTCAAGCAAATAACACAAGAAATGATTGGCAACACATCAACACTAAAATACAATCAGTGACAAGAATATCAGCAAATACTAATTACTATGGCTTCAGAATAACATTCTCAAAAAACAGAGGAAACACTGTAAACCAGATAAGCTAACCCAAGACAGACTTGATCAAATGCTATAACCATATTCAATAAATACAACTATATCTCCACAACAACTTTTAAAAATATAAGTTATTATCAATATACGAGGTTAAATATTGTGCATATGTACAAAAATCAAAGCCAATACCACTCTTGTATGCGATAACTAAAAGACCTTGTATGCCTCATAATACCATCACGGGTACCGTAAATGTTACAAGTTAATGGCAAACCCATAAATTGTTATTCCACAGTTGGGGTCATATTTTCGCGTGAGCGCTTCGTGACGCTCTTTGAAGGCTGTTTGCCCATCTGGCAAAGATACTGAATGGACCAAACCCAAGTAAGAAAAAAAAAACAATCCGCGTTATTTTGATTTTGGAGTGACATTAATGTGGTTTCCTTGGTTTTGGCTCATTTTCCCTCTCCATTAACCTGTTGATTTGTTTCCATGTCAAACATGTAATCTCATCTCGTTTTCCAGTATATATTATAGATTGTCGAGTAACCAGTAAGACATGCGAGTTATAACGAGTCTCGAGTATTATACCAAATAACAAGTCTCACTCGTTTCCGAGGAAGAGTAAGACACATACAATTAGCACACGGTTAGCTGCGCTTAGCAAAGCCCATTTCGAGGATGTGTTTAAAAAATTAGACGACTTCGATATTGAGTTTGAAAAATTCAGCACTTTCGTAACCAGCCGAGCGGCGACGTGTTCCATACCCAAATTATCAGCAAGAACGTTAAAAACGGTTTCATACGACACATTACTGTCCGGCGCAACCTTTTGTAAGCTTGCATAACATCGTTCCACACGAGTTCTTTCAGCTTTTTGATGTACACAGCGGTTAAAGAACGACTGAAACGAGGCAAATCTTCATCATTCTCGGTTTTCTGTAAATGCCTTGTACCACTGGTATGCTAGGGTTTTAGATAAAACTGATTCACCGAAGAGGTTCAATGATTCGCAGATAAATTTCGGTGGCAACCCACATAAGAAACTCGTACTTTTGAAATGTAAAGCATATCTCAGCAAAGTTTAATTTATAGCAAAGTTTAATTTATCTAACCGATTTGGTTGAACATCAGATCACCCTGAAGGATACAGAATCGATCAAACAGCTATATCGACCATAACATATGAAGATACAAAAGATTCTAATCACGAAGTAGATGAGATGCTCAGGTGTGATATCATCGGACGGTCTACGAGTCCTTGAAGTTCGCCAATAGTTATGCTGAGGAAAAAGAATGGGGAATATCGTTTTTGCATTGATTTCAGAAGACTGAATGAAGTTAGCACAAAAGGCGCTTATCCGCTGCCTTATATTAATTCTATATTGGAGAAACTACGAGAAGCCCGATACATAACAACAATTGACATCAAAGAAGGATATTGGCAGATTCCGTTACATAAAAATAGCAAAGCGATTACAGCATTTACAGAACACAGCAGATGATTATCTCAAGTCAAAGTAATGCCGTTTGGACTGCATTCAGCACTTGCGACACTTCAGACGTTACTGGATCGAATCATAACACCAGGTTTAGAGCCAATCGGTTTCGCGTACCTAGACGACAAAATCGTGCTAGGAAAAACATTCGAAGTACATCTAACTAACCAACACCAGACCTAGTAATGATCTAATATCCGGTCCGTTCAAGTACAAGTATCAGGATTAAGTGACCCGATCCTAAGTACGAGTCGCTTCTGTACCTAAACCCCAATAATGTGAAATTCTTCACGACAAATATAAAATAAATGTGTGTGTATTTAGTAATTTAATTTTAATACACGGACTATTTCTTTTCTTTCATTTATCCTATATTCAGTCAAAAGTCGTAATTACCCACATAATTATCAATTTCCAGTTATTTTTCATTTAGCCTGCTCCATTTAGAAAAAAAACAATTTTATAGAACTCATATTTTATTACTTCAGTATGTATACAATTTGAATGCAGGGCATTTTCATTTAATTATTCCACGCATAAGGTGGCTCGTAAAATGTTGAATAGAAAACTGGGTTGGGGAGGAAGTTTAAATGTAACCACACGAACATAATCCCAACAGCATACGGAATACAATAACAATATGTAATATAAAGTTAATTCATGTCGCTACTATGTAATTAATTAATTTGCTCTGCTTAAACTGTTTAAGGTTTGGATAATAAAATATTTAGGTCTTCCATTAAAGAGAATAAATTAATAAAGATATCAAACTCTGAAAATGTCATCATATTTACGGTATTCGGTAGGAATAATTTGGGAATACGAATAAAAAAAAACCAATTTAACCAACTAGCTAGCAAAATACTACTTAATACTACATAATTACTATATTTTGATTTTCAAGTAAACCATTATCAATTCCAAAATTTTCGGCCCTCATTTTGAGATCTAACAATTAGCAAGATATCGGGGTAATACATTAGATGCATGTAATGGACCATAAAAATGGGAAAAGTAGTATGCATAAACAATGTAAGTTTAGTGTGATCGTGAGCTAGCCGAAAAGTGATGAAAAAATAATTATGAATTAAATTAGATAAAGTCAAAATTAATTTTATTTTATTTTATTATTTTGGTCTGGCCTTATTTAGTTGAATGAAGGAGTACCTATTTTAATTCATATTTAATTTAATTGTATGCGTGTATGCGTATCCTAAATCATTTACAATACAATCTGTTAAGCTTAGTGAACTCTTTTATTCAAACGGTCTTGTCTAGGAAAGACATTTTGTCGTTATTAAGGGTGCGCAAAGCTAGTAAAATTGCTGTTGAACTAGTAGAATTAAATCAGTAAAGTTCTCGTAACCCTATCTCTATCAATGGTAAAGTCTTGTGTTTTATTTTGAATGGGGTTGATAAACTAAAGGGATTATAACTTATTTCGATTCCGATTCGATATAATTATACTTTATTAATAATAGATAAATTCAAGTGCGTATTAAACCGAATCGCATTGAGGGGTAAGAGGGGATCGCCACGCGACCCTATTCAAAAAATTCTACTCTTACCAATGTCACGTTGGGGAGTAACAATCCCTCCTAAAAAATAACGTGCAATGTCACTAAAATGCAATATAAACGCTTTTGATTCTATATGACTTTTCAATTTCAGAATATTCACAAATAAGTGCGCTATATAAAAAATATTACTTACCTTGGATAGTGGTGTTGAAGTTCATATTTCGTCAACCACTGTCGAAGTACCAAACGTTGTTGTAGAAGTGCCGCGGCTTTTTGCAAACGTTGTTCGTCTGATGCCGGAAGTTCAGGTAAATCATCTGGCTGTCCGCATTGCGACAATTGAGATATTCCTGTAAAAAAATTAAAATATTGGATATATTGGATGATATTATATGACAACTGGGAGTGGTCATTAATAGTAAATTGTTATAAAAAAATTAAAGGAATCCAAATCAATATAATGATTTACAAGTAAGCAATAATTCTTATTAATCCTTTTGTGCCTTTAATGTCAGATCTTTCTGAACCCGAAATAGAATTATCTTTGGGAGCAAATAGTGATGATTCACTTAGTGAATTATCAGATAAATTTAAAAAAGTTAAAATATTATCACCAAAACTTAAAGTTGATCAAGAATTTTTCTTTCCAGAAAGTAATCAAAATAATGTATTGACTACCACTACAGAAAATAATTCCAATCAAAGTTATAGTATTTTAAGTGTAAATTTAAACGCAAATATGGCTAATAGGGGAGAAATACAAAAATTTCATGTGAACCGTCTTTTGGTGACAATCAAAATGTTTTACCTTTATTTATAGGTAAATCATTTTGATTAAAATGTTTGTTACCGAATAAAAATTTTGTTACAGCAATATTTTGCAGATCAGCGCGATGAAAACTGTTTAGTAAGAGATTTAATCTTACTAAGACAGGATTCTAAAGAATCAGCTAACCTAAATTGAAATCAGCTTACCAGTATGAAATTCCAAGATTACAGAAGTCTTTTACAAACTAAACTTAGATTAACAATTGCTGATGAAGCTATTCGTAATGTTAAACTTAATATTTATGACAAGATGCCTTTACAAACTTTTTTGCATGGACTTTCTAGTCAACTAGCTTTAGCTATTTGAATTCAAAAGCCCAAACACCTTGATCAAACTATGAGCTTAGTCCGAAAATTTTCAATACGGTGAAAAACAAATGAAATTTTGACAAAATTTTCATAGTAATAATAATTTCAAAAATAGTTATTCTTTAAATATAAATAATCAAATGAGATTGTTATCGTTTCCTGCAGGTAATGTATGGGATCATATCGTTTAAACAATTATTCACCACCGAGAAATAATTTTGAAAATAATTTCAATAACAATCCATTCAGAAATAATTTTTCAAATCAACCAAAAAGTAATGTAAATTATTGTAATGTACAACGCAATGTACCCCAACAAAATGTTGCCTATTCACATTATTTTAAACAAAATCAAAGCCAAAACCAACCAAGATATGACAGTAAACAAAATCAATCACAATTTCAACCTCAACATCGGGAACTCAAAACGTTTTAAAATTCAAAGCTCAAAGCAGTAATAAAATTCAAAAAATATATGGAAACAAATGGATACTTATTATACCAAACGAGACAGCAGTAAATTATTTATGTAAACATAATCAAGAAACGACAGCCTTATTAGGAAGCTATATACTCAGTATACCAGAGAGTTATGTTAAGTAAATATTCCCGGAAGAGCCTTTAGTCCACATCGTACCAAAATGGGAGGAGCCACATATAAACAATTACCAGAAATCAAGTTAAATTCCAATGGTAAACAAGTACAATAGACTGCAGTTAAAATGGAATTAGAAGCAGTAAATTTAGATGAGATGCAGAATATACAAAATCAATTTCAGAATCAAAATGAATTAATAAATGATATCCAAACTCCAATTATTCATGTGAGTATTTGGACGATCCTGTTATAAGTAATTTTACTTTTTAGAATTTTAGCATGGATATTAAATATATGTAAACGAAGAATTAAATCCGAACCAATAAATTTGTATCAAATGGAATTGGAAATTCCAAAAATTATATAAGCAATTTTACCGATTGGCACTGTGCAATTGAAGCTATAAGGATAGACTTCAATTTCAAAAAGATGGAACGAATTATGTACTCCTCCTATATGCAAATAGAAATGTATTTAAGTTAGACTATATTAGATTATTGTTTAATTAGCATATTAACGATCGGGCGCTCCGAAAAGTACACGTAAAGCAATTGCCTGCTAGAGTGACTCGCGCAGAGCATCATAGATCAGTCCATTTTAGTTGGTTCTAATAATAAGATGTTCGTAGCAGTAGCATAATTAATTATTCATAGCCGCCATTATAAGGGCGTTGTTCATATATAGTAGTAATTCAATAAATATGTTTAAGTAGTTTATTAATTAAAATAATCATTTACTTTGCCTTGGTAAATGTATTATGAAAAGTATTATAACGTTTATAATGTTTAAATAAGAATAAATGATATAATTAAACGTACTAGTGATTTGGTATCACATAAATAATTACAGATAAATGAAGTAATTAATAAATTTAACTAATATATGTTGAAGCTTGTGCATTATATTAGATTACTGAGTAAGTACCTTAGCAAAGTACTTAATAATATTATATTTTAAGAATATATATTAAATCAAAACCACCACAATCTTTTAATTTTTAATATAAGTTTAAAAGAAAACCTTAAAAAAACCGGGCCACTTCGTGGGGCTTTAATTCCCGTACAGTTTGAACTTGGTTTTTTTCTAGAATATAGAAGAAAGCATAATATATAATCCAATAAGACAAAACAAAATAAATGTTTCCTCATTATGGAAGAAATATATATAACTCGTCCTTATAAAGCACAAAGCAAAAAAAAAAACAGAGCTCAAGATACATTTTTTTTCCTGTTTACAAGATTATAAATAAGTCGTTTTATCTTTTATGTCTTTTACGTAGAGAAAATATCTCTTTATTATCTAGTCTATTTAAACAAGGATGAGCTAAATGCTATAATTATACTTGCTAGCTGATGAGAGCAGCTTATAATATCGTAATTAAGAGGATTGCCTTTGCATTTGACAAAAATAGCAGTTTTTTACAAATCGCGCGAAGCTCTAGTGTCGTTACTTCTTAATATTTTTAATTGAAACTTTGGAACAATAATTATAGTAGTATGGACTACAATCTGTTATTTTT